>ML823077.1:44632-70491 GCA_009831015.1 Picea engelmannii
CGACTGCTCCAATGGCTTCCCAGCGTCCCAAAACCCCTGTCTGGGCTCTTTCGACACCTGAAACGGTCGAAAAATGAAGAAGATAGCCTCCTTGAAGTCTCCCTTTTCAACTTTGCTGTCTCTGGTTCTACAAATTGCACCCTTGTGCTTCAAACCTGGCTCACACGCTCATTTAAACATAAAAACTTGGCACCGGGCGCAACCGTGCCAACGGTGCAAACCGTAGGATGGTTAAGGCGCCTCCAGACCCTAACTGCCTCGACACTTGGTCATATGGCCATAGAACCAAAAGATGGGCAGAGAAGTGGTTAATCCGTTTGAAAACCGTGGGAACCACCACAACCACGCACATATTTACGTGCCACACAATAGTTATGGGTTAATAAATATGGTTATACACACATATATAGTCCGTGGACTATATTCAAACCCACGCGCAATATTACAATACCAATAAACATATGGTCGACGGTCATAAATGTTACAAAGAACCGCGGGTCGAGGCTAAACCCCGGCCCGACCCCCCTGCCAATACAACACATATACAACTTAAATACATTGTTTCCCGCCTTCCTAACAAGGAACAAATGACGGTAAGTTGGCTAGCGGAGTTTCATTAGAGCTTTATATAGTGGGGGAGGTCCGGGGGTCGAACCCCGCAAACTCCCCATATCATTTTATATATATACAACCATATGAACCAGTCGTATAGTGACACGTGGCGCCAATGGGTTGGGCCACGTGTCCGCACATTATTGGCTACAAATGACACGTGTCAACACTCGATTGGACAACCACCAACCAATAAAAATGCGCCACGTCTTCCACCTGCCACATCATCATGATGGTACGGCCCTGCCATGTGGCCGTATGTACTGTACGGACAGGTACAGTCAGCATTCCAAATTTTTGCCTGTTTGTCTTGGCAGACAGATCGCGATATCTCCTCCATACGGACTCCGTTTGTGAAAGTAAATATACCGCCGGAATCAGGAAGACGAGATAGACGCAATGGCACTATTTTCGTCGCATTTCGATCACTTTGAAAATTGAGCAAAATTTGATCCCCTGATCAATGTACCACTTGAGAGCACAACCTCTCAATGTAGTCTGGAATTCAACTAGTTTATTCGCATCCAGAGTCCCTCGGGACCTCCAGATTGCTTCACATAAGAACCAATGCTGCTCAACATCCTCATCTCCCTTACCCCATAATTATGGGTATCGAGCAATCAAACCTCCTTACCATCCATTGCTAATCTTACTACTCCTACCAAAATAAAACCTAACGGTCATGGTTGCGATATACCAGGGGATCCAAATATCCTCCCCGTATTCACGCTTCTCGATTGTGACTGATTATTTTATTGTAATGGAACATAAATAGCATAAGAAGGTAGTATCGAATTTACCACTTGTATAGAAGACACTTGGGGTATGGGTGATTCAGGACTAGTGCCATTGGCTTCGGGGCAAGTTTATTTGATCTGGGGGGTCTTGTTCTCATCCTTTGGGGCGGTCTCTTTCATTGGATTCTCGATCTTTCCTGGAATCAAGGATGAATATTCTCTCTCTTCTTCAAGATCCATGCCGACTTATTTTTCCCTTGCTTCTACACCTTCTTCTCCTTGTCCAGCCTCCTGGGGACTTCTTTCTCTCTGAGCTTCTCTCTCATTTAATCTTTAACCATCCAGTCTTTCCCGTCTTCTCATCTTTCGAAACTCTTCCATCTTTCCTTCCTCGAATTCTCCTGGTCTGACTACTTTCCGCAACTTCTCAGACTATTTTACTGCTTTATTTATCTTACCATGCCACCACTTCTCAACTATGACGACTCTTTTCAAGGCCCGCTCATCTCTTGAGTCCATTTATTGCTGCTCCCCCATTTGTCAAAGAACCCTCTCCCCTCTCTCAGGCCGTGACTCCACCCCAAAATCACCCCACCCCAAGTGAGGGTGTTTAAGCTTCCATCTAAGTCGGGGACATAGTCAACATCCCCCCTTCCATCAAGAAAACCTTAATCCACAGGGGGATTTATCTCAACAGTCTTCCCCTTGCATATTTATTGAAATGCACTTCTGCCAGTGAAAAAGATTGGTGATTCTCAATTGCAAACTCGATAATGTATCCTTCTAATGTTGTATTGACCCAGAAATCGATCGATTGCGTTACAAGACTATCCAACCGATGAAGTGCTGTGATATTTTTTGTATCCCAAGAGTAGGTCTTCTTGACTTGTTCTTGGAATTCTAGAGCTTCTTGGAGCCTATCTATTGAGTGGAAATGTTCTTCCAGGAACTTATCCCTGAATATATCGTACTGGTCACTCGATATTTCTGAATAAAAGACAACCTCCCCTGTATCTTTCAAAGATTTTCCTCTCAACTCCGCTTCTTTCCAACACTGGCTTGTTCACTAAGTATCTTAGTGCAGAATGGTCTGTATACATCTTAAAATTAGAACCCAACAAATAATGTCTAAACTTCTGTAGCGCATATATCATTGCCAATCCTTCTCGTTATGTGGTAGTGTGATTAATTTTTGTTGTTGAAAGCTTCCTACTTGCAAATGTAATTGGATGGCTGAGATAATACTGTGCCCAATGCTATGGATGATGCATCCACTTGAACTTGAAATTCCTTCTTCCAATATGGGAATATCAAAATTGGTGCGGTCACTAATTTTTGCTTCAATGTATCCAAACCTTTCCGATAGTCCTCATTCCACTGGAACTTAGCTTCTTTCTTCAACAACTTCTCCATAGGTGATGTTATTTGTGCATAACCCCTAATAAAATCCAGAGCTTATCTTAATTGTCTTACTGATGTGGGTGTCTGTAAGTCCAAAATCATTGCAATATTGGCAGGATCCACTAGTAAGCCTTGCTTACATAACACATGGCCCCAAAAAACCCCAAAAGGCTTGCGAAAAATACATTTATTCAAATTTAGTGAAATATGACATTGTCGACACCTATCCAACATTAACCTGATTACTTTTATGTCATATTTCAATAGACTAAATAAAGTCCAATCATCTAAGTAAACTTCAAGGAACTTATGAATAAATTCCTTAAAGGCCACGACAACTACTCTTGAAAACACTGCAGGTGCATTCTTTAGCCAAAAAGGCATTACTGTGTACTGATAGATTCCCCACTATGTCACAAAGGTAGTCTTATGTCTGTCTTCTTGTGCAATATTAATCTTGTGATATCTTGAAAATCCATCTGTGAAAGAATAGGCCTCTTTCCCTCCTACATTCTCTAACACTTCATCTGTAAACAATGTTGGAAATGGAACATGCAAACATATATCATTTAGATTCCTTAGGTATACACAAATCTCGATTCCTCCTTTTTTCTTATCTTGTACTACCATTGGACTTATCCATTATGATTCCATGACTAGTTCAATGATTTTGGCTTCTAACATTCGATCTATCTCCGCCTTTAACTTCTCTTTATACTTCGTATTCAGTTTGTAAGGTCTTTGTCTTACTATCTTAGCACCTGGATGCAAAGGGATATTCATTTCTCCTAACTCCCCATATATCCCTTACATTTATGAGATTCTAGTTCGAATAGATCTTGATACTCGCGCAATAAATCTACAATATTCTCCATAGTTTCATCATTCCAGTAATCACCTATCTGCACAAACTTTGGATTTTCTTTTGTCCTAATGTTTACCTTTCATGTATTTAGTGGTTGTGCATATGCAACCGATTCAATATTGGGTCCTTCTATTGCGTGTTCCCCCTCAATTTCAGATACTTGTATATTCCTTTAATCTTCCTCGTCTTGTTCTTCCTTAACAACATTATAACATTCCAGTAATTCATGAACAATCATAGAAGCTCTACGTGCACTACACATAGGGACTACCTCCATTAGACCTTCTTCTTTAAAGATCTTGGTTCTAATGGCTTGCAAAGCTACATCTAGTAATGGAGATTCATGCTCAAATGTAAATTTTACCTTAAACCTTTGAATTAGCTTGTCCCAATTCATTGTTTTTCTACGCATTTCTAGTTCTAGGTACCAGTTCTTAGAAATTGTATCCAATGTATGTATAAACCTATTTGTGAATTCCTTCTTCGGTATCGATCTCCATATGTTTATGCACTGCTCAACATGATTTGTTGGATCACCTACCTCTGTATAATTCTGCGCAATATACTTTACTTCGGTACCAAATCTAACTTGCATAAATCTTCTACACTACTGCCAGTCTTCTATTCTTTCTTTGTCTGTATCCCACCATCTAGCTGGGGTGGCCTTCAATAAAACATATAAGGCCAACAATATTTGTTGTTCGGGTATATTCAACTTAAACACATTTACCAAATATTCTATGTTATTCAAACCATCATACTTGGGCGGGTCACATAGCTTTGTTCCAATCCAGTGCAATGATCGAGTAATGCAAACATATCGTCTGGTGGATACTTCGTGCATTCTCTGCTGCCAATGTTCCAAACCTTCCTTTGAGTATGAATAACATGAGCTAATGATTCTCCAACTTAGTGCACCATCTATAGTGGGGTTAACATAGTCATCCATTCGTGAAATCATATTATACAAGTTGTAAATTTTGATCCCTTTTGTGGGTTCTATGTACCTCTTTCCTTCTGTTGGATCTAATGGCACGATAACTTTTATGTCTTCGAACTCAAATATCATTTCCCTCCTATTTAGATTAATAATTTCCCGATTGTCAAAGGACCATTCTAACCCCATTAGTGCTGGCTATGGCTGACTATCATCCACAATTTTGATGACTTCGAAGTTTGCTACACTGCGCACCCCATCTATATTCATAGTTATCCCTATCAATTGACCAATTGGTACTATATTGTTTTGGTTTTCCAATCTTAACTGAACAAGAGACCATATTAAATTGGGTTTCCCCATCATTTCCCACGTTTTCTTTGGTAACACATTCACATCGAAACCCAATTCTAAAATGACACGTCCACATCATATTCCCCAATTTTCGCACTTACTTTGAACTCTCCGTTGGTCCTCTTTTTGCACAGTACCTGATTCACTACCCTCTGTGTGACAATAATTTCCCTTTCTTGTGTGTAATGATCAATCATTTCACATAATGCATTCAACACAGTTTCATCTTTCATCAATTCTACACAACTTCTCATAAATTATCTTAGAGTACTTACCTTTTGAAGTGCCTTTTCTGGTATAGTATGATTACATACTGGAGGCATGTCGACCATAGGCGGTGCAGACAATGTTGATGCTACCCAATCTGGTCCTGGTATCTCTCTTCTTGTCCTTTGATATGTCTCCTTTTCTTGCTGATGGTCAAATGTTGGCATAGGTCCTTCTTATTTCCTCACCCATTTCTCAACCTGCCTCCCTCCATTTATTGCATCAACCCTTGTTCTAGATCCTCCACGTGTGACAACTGCTATTCTAGGTCCTTCAATGCATTTCTCAGCTGATATCTTTTGCATGTTTTGATTTGGGTTCTGGTTCCAATTCCCTCTTTCCTGCCACTTCAAAAGTAGTTGAGGACAATCTTCTGTTGCAAGATCTAGTTCTCTATAATACGTGCATGTTGTACAAGGATTCAGGTAGTCGCGAGTTAAGTGTCTCAATTGATTATGATTGTAGCAGATTATTGGGTCTCTACCTCCTCTGCCTCATTCTCTTCCAAATCCTCCTTAGTTTCCTAGATTAAAGCATCTTTGATTATTATATTGTGGACCACCTCCTTCTGTCGCAACATTCTCCTCCTGAATCCTATACATATATGAAGTGTTCTCTCTCATCAAATCGAATGTGCGACAATCCTTCTCTTCGTGCCTGACTGACTTGCAAATTACAAAATAAATTTCTCGATGTACTTTGGTATTTCTATAGAAATGGACAATTAGGTGGATGATGGCCCCATTTTTTACATATTTCACAGTGACTTCCTCCTAGTAATGGATTTTATGCTCTAGTCACCAAATACTATGCAAAAGTGGGGCATTCATCCTTATGGTGGCCTTCAGTCCTACACTTGGTACAACATACTTGTTCTCGCTTTTCCTTTCCTTTCATCAGTTCTGCCAATTGAATTGTTAAGGAAACTAACTATGTCTAGAATTGGGACATCCCCCCACCATATCCTATAGGAGATGATTCCAACTTCATTGCAATATCCAAAGCTTTAGGCTATGACAAATACTTCTGCTGTATCAATGGGAAACAAATGTGTGGAAATAGTCCCACAATAAACCATTCTCTGTGCTATTGATAAGGAATCAAGAATGTCAATCTACCCATCAAATAATTAAATCTTTGATCATAGTCCCAAACTGATTCAGTTTGCACCTGTTTAATTTCCTTCATCTCTATAGTGTACTGCGACTCAGATTTTGGCTTCTTGAACTCTTTCAAAAATGCTTGACTAATTTATGCTAAAGTCCTCACTTGTCCTGTAGGTGTGGTACTTTGAAATTTCATGTACCATATTAATGTATGACCTCTAAACATTGTTTCCAATTACACAATCTTTATAGCCTCATCCAAGACATTCTTCCCAGCCCAAATTGTCTCACATACAAATAGATGTTGTTATGGGTCCTCCGACCCAACTCCCTGGAGCTCAAGCAGTCTCAATGTGTTGTCTAACCCTTCCATGTTTTTTTGTGTAGTACCTCCCCTCGACGATGCTAGTTGACTTTGACTAGATGCACTGCTTCCACTACTCTGGCTACTGCTACTTTGTCTTCCTCCACTAGTTATAAGTTCTTTTGAAAAATCTTTGAATGCTATATTAGATCTAGGTGATGCACAAAAGGTTATGGAATCGACACATGATCCAACCTGAGTAGGACTTAATGACTCTTCTAT
Source organism: Picea engelmannii (assembly GCA_009831015.1). Taxonomy (NCBI): domain Eukaryota; kingdom Viridiplantae; phylum Streptophyta; class Pinopsida; order Pinales; family Pinaceae; genus Picea; species Picea engelmannii. Next base: position 51,498 of record ML823077.1, read on the forward strand.
TATAGGACTGAACTGAGAACCCTCTTCGTCTCCTTCTGTGTGTGGTATTTCAACGATTTAGACTATAACATAGGGTTATCTCTTCTCATACTCAGTGTGCAACTCTCCTTTCTCATCCCAATTCTTCAACCTCTTGTACCTTCTTCCACTGCGCAATAATCCAAACTCGTATTATTCCTCTGATATACCTTCCTTGTTTCTCTACATCTTGATTCCCTTGCTTCCTTCTTCATTTATTTCTTCATTCTTTCCTAACTTTAGAGTATCGCATGGTCATTCCCTGGAACCCCTATGTAGTGTCCCCAAGGCCGAGCCCTGTTACAGATCATGTTATATGCAAAGAATTGTAAATATGTTCTATAGGCTGGTGAGCCAAGTTTTGTATAAGCCGTAGGCTTATGAGTTTTGTTAGGCCAGGGAGCCTAAGTGTTGAAGGCGAGGAGCCTGTGGATGTACTGTATGTATGCAGGTCAATTAATAAAATATAAATACCGCCAGTGCAGACCGACCACGATGAAAGAGTGATGGGGGACTGGGCGTCCACAGAATGGGCAAGGGATCAAGGGCTGGAAGGTGGGAAAGGGGATGAGTAAGGAGCCTAGGGGCTAAGCCTAGGGGGCTTAGGCCTGGAATAATATTTTATTATTGTTCCTAAATATCCATGTGCACACTATTTCATCCTAAGTCCTTTTGAAGGACCCGTGATTCCCCAAGTGGTGGGAGGAAGGCGTACGGATGGTATGCATGCAGTTCCCAGGGTGACAAGTGTCAACCCTGGTGCATGCAAATATAAGCCTTGAACTGAACCGTGGGTGGGGGGGCTCCTCCATTCTGAACCGAACCTCTGTGCGTGAAACCATACGACCTCTACCGGATATCCTGATTCATCTTTGAACCCGTTAAGCTGCTTTTGCCTGAGGAAAACCGAGTATTACCCTATCCAGAGCTATGAGTCTGTATCTGTCCCAGACAATCCCGAGTGCGTAATCCTGATACAGAAAAGAAAGCCGGTGTTGAACTCGAGTGGAAGAATCCTTGGTGGTTCGGGAAAAAATCGAACTAGCCTGTGTGTGAAGCCTGCTCCGAAATCATCTCCGTGAGATCATTTCGTGATTGCCAAGCCGTTGTTGGAAGTATTGTCTGTGTTTCCTGTGGATTGTTGTGAATGCGCAGAACTAGATTGCGTGAGGCTTGTTGGCCTGTGAGCGACCCCTCCAGGTGAGGGAGTGCGCAGAGGGAGAAGAGGACTCCTGGAAGGAATCCCTGTAGCTGCCATAGAGCCTAGAGAATTCCGGTTCGGTTTGTTCCTGTAACCCAAGGCAAGGGAGACTGGCAGCCGAAGGATTGTCTAGGTGACAGAGAAGGTGCACTCTCCTGGGGTGGAACAAGCATGTGGGGAATGAGGGTATGTGTGCAGTGAGCATGGGAGATTCCTGGGAGAGCTTCTTCTTGGTGAATGTGTATGTGCTATCTTCCCTGTAACCTCAGCCTGAGTCTAGATTCCTTTCCTTGCCTTGGGGTGGAGCTCGGTCCCAGCTTGGGGGTGACCTACTGTTGAGCTGATGAACAGTGTGGTCTAAGGATGGGAGGTTCGTGGAAGGCCTGCACTTGGTTGGTGATTTCTCTAGATGATACAAGATAAGTATTCTGAATTATGTTTTAACACTTTTGGCATGACTGTGTTGTTCATGTATCATGTATTCCGCTGTGTAAATGAATTAAACATAAATTCTATGGAACATTTAATATAGCAGTACCCATATATTTTACTCTGAGTTTTAAACGCATTTAATTGTATTAAATGCATTTGCTTATAATTCCATGTAAGGAATGGTAAACTGAGAGGTTGGGAAACCTGGGTAGTGAAGGGTACACTACACCCTATGTTTGTGAAGCCCCTTAACAATTAGATTCCATCATCATCACACACTTGTCACACAAAAACATCTATATCCAGGTACCCAATGATTTCATAAACCTTCTACGCAAACCCTTGAAGAAATCCCTTTCTGCAACACTGCATGACTAGGTACCATCTACTACAAATTTCATAATATAACCCCCTAGTATGCTATTCAACCATAAATCAACTACGCGGGAAGTCTTATTACTTACAAAATTCAATTGTATTACCAACTTAGGAGTCCAGTTCCTCAGTGTTGTAGTATAGTATCTTCGGGTATTCTCCACTAATATTTCTAACCATTCAGTCAAAGTAATCAGAAATTCACCCAAGAAAATATTATGCAGTTCTGTAAATACATACCTTTTCAACCATTGTTCATCACTCATTCGAGGGTTTCTATTCTCTCGAGAAAATTCTCGTTCCTTCCTTTCCAACCATTCGACGATTTCTTTCTTAGTTAGCCTCCAAAACATTCCCTCAATCATAGATTCTAGGTCCTAACAAAGGAACCATTTGTTGGCACACGGTTTTAATACCCTAGGTTCAAGTTATCTAACCAACAAAACCCTTTAGATACTAACCCTTTCGACATCACCTACATGTAAGTGAAGTCTCACCCGAGGTATCTACTGGGATTGTAGGAACCCCGTTTCTATAGGGATGATGGGATGTGAGGTCATCAACATGTTCATTCATACTTATATGCCTTGTGCACAATATTTTGTGTCTCTTATCCCTTGATTATTTGATAAACTAAATTATACAACACCATTATAACGTATATTATGACATAGACCATTCATTGGAACATTCATAATTACTACACAACACTCATATAACAAAGAGAGCTATATGTAATCATACATAAACATAACATCCACAAATCAATCACATAGAAAGACACATTCAAACACACAATTTAACGTGGTTCACCCAATCCTTGGGTTACGTCCACAACGACTGACTTATCTATTATTCTTCATGTAATTCATTTCAATATTGCGCACTGTGCTACAATAGATACATCATGATATGATTCCCCATCCTCCCTAGCTACTTTGCAGTGCAAGCATCTCTCTGCCAAATCTCCCCTAAAATTTTAGACATAGACTGCCTCTCATTCTCAGCCTATTCTCTCAGCAACAACAATAACAACAACGACAACCTATTCTTCCCAACACACTACATATTTATACACAAAGTTTAGGGCTCAAAACCCTACTAGCTTATCCCAAAACCCTATGACAACTCATTATGATTCATTACAACTCATGACAACACATAGTTCATGCGTGATTTTCCTGCCTTCACGCTTGCATGCTACTTTTCCTTCTTTTTCGCATGCATGTTGCTTTTCCTATTTTATTTCCTTGCTTTATTTCCTTATTTTATCTTCTTATGGGTCACCAAATGCACCTTTACTGTGCACTCCGATCCTGAATGTGCCTTTATTGCACACTTCGATCTTGAATGCACTTTAACTTCGCACTCCGATCCTGCCTTCTCTTCTTTCCTCTACTATTGTGCATCTCCTCAACCCTTAGGATATTTCTCCAAATTGCATCCAAAATACCTGTCCAACAACTTTTTTTTTCTCACCCAAGAGACCAAAATGACTAAACAATACCAAATAAGTATAGGAATTGGAGAATGTGTATAAACTACAAAGATCTTAATAATATCACCCTCAAGAATCAATACCCTCTTCCTAGGATCCGTGACTTACTAGATAAATTGTAGCATGACAAGTACTTCACTGAATTGATTCTCAAGTTGAGATACCAACAAGTATAAGTAAAAGAAGAAGACACCTAGAAGAAAACCTTCAATAGAAGTCAAAGGTAAATAGGAATGGTTGGTAGTGGTTTTTTTTTTATGTAATGCGCCCACATCATTTATATGTTTGATGAATGATGTATTACATCCCTTTCTAGATTCACATTTAATAATGTACTTAGATGATATATTGATTTTTATCTCTTCCCGAGAATAAAGTATCTCACATCTCATGCAAGTATTAGAGACCCTAAAAATGAATCAATTGTTGAAAAAACTTAAGAAATGTGAATTTTCTTAGTAGTCCTTGGTGTACTTGGGGTTGGATACAATGGGAACTCAAAATTGATCTTATGAATATGGAGGCCCTCATCAAGTGGTGTTGGCACATGCTTATTTTGGGGAGAAAATCTAATTTTGGAGAGCATGCCATATATGGAGAAAAAGCAGCATGTCGAAGATGGAGGAAAAGCAACATGCCAAAGACCAAGGAAAATAAGCGCCACACACATGCAGACAAGCCTAGCCATGGGAGGGTTAGGGTTTTGGATATGAATGTAGAGAGTGGGTTTTTCACGGTTATGTCACAGGCTGTGGAGACTGGTGTGGTCTAGTCCACCTCACGGATTGAACTTGTCATAGTTTTTTGTTGTAATCATGGAGAATGTAATGCGCATAACGTTGTATTTGAAGAATGATGAATAAAAGAGCATAAGAGCCAAATCTTTGTGGACATATCCCCAAGGGGGGTGAACCACGATAACCATGCTATGTTAATGTGTGTGAATGATTATTTTACTATTTATTCTATTTACCAGTTAAATAATGGATGTTTAGCTTAGATTATTACATCATGCATGCATACTTTCCTTGATGAATGAATAATAGATCTAGATGAATGAGTAAAAAATATGATGCATAAGAAAAAGACACACTTCACATTCCCAATCCCTTCCCTGAATGCAAACATCTGAGTCTTGCAGTCCCCCATAAGCTATCTTAGGTGAGAATGTGCTGTGCACTCTATGTGTAGTGTTTCCTTCTGGTTTACCAGGAGGGCCAATAGTTTGAGGGTTTTGTTGGAAACCTTTGAGATCGGAACTTGGGTCAACCCAAACATCCAACAAATGGTTCTGTTACTGGCTGGAACTGCGCAGGACATATTGGAAGGGATCTGTTGAAGAACAATGCAGAGAATGAAAAAGTAGAAGGGAATGTATAGGCCATGGAATCCAATGAAGGCAGAGATTGAAAGATGGTTAAGGAAAAAGGAACTCGAGTTTGCACAGAAGGACAACAAAAACCCTAAATATACATCACGTAAATATCTCGATAAATATGTGTTTAGCGAATTGCATGAAGTATTTTTCTACGAATTTACGCATCTGTTACATGAGTGGTTATTGAGGTTGAAGGACAACCATCCTACAAATCGGATAAGATATCTAGAGTGGAATCATGTGGAGATTGAGTAGTTGCAGAAAGTCAATAATAAATTTATGCATGTAGTAGATTTTTGGTTAGACAATATTATTGTAGGGTTTATCACTGAATTTGTAGTTGATACTACAAAGTCATACACTGCTGAAGAGCAGGATTTTCTAAAGGGACCCAGAGGTAGGTACATAAGATCACTATATAATTCCATCAAAATTTTATTATATGACAAAGGCGTGATGACCATTGAATCATACAACTAAAATTCTTTGCGTGCATGGGGGAAACACTGACAGGAGTTTGAGATATGGACAGGGATCTTCTTCCATCTCCATCAATTGACTTATCCATTCTTGTACTGCGCCTCGTTTTGTCATGTTGGTGATTGCTGCTACACATAGACTAGGTACCAAAAATTATAATGGCACCACTGCTTCTTGTCCATACACCAACCTGAATGGTGTCTTCCCTGTCAAATTTTTGCATGTAGTCTTGTATGCCCATAATACCGCTAGTATCTTCAAGTCCCAATCGTCCCTGTTGGCATTGCATATCTTTCTCAATGCATTCTGGTGGATCTTATTAAAGGCTTCCACTATTCCATTAGCTTGAGGGTGATATGGTGTACTCTTTTGATGATAGACTTCAAACTCCTCAATCATAGCCTTGATAGTACTATTGATGAAGTGAGTGTTGCGGTCACTCATCAAAATCATTGGGCATCCAAATCTAGTGATCACTTGCTCAAACATGAAGTGTGCTGCTGTCTTTGCGCTGCAATCTTTTATTGGTGCTACTTTTGCCCATCTCATTATGTACTCTGTCACAATAATGATATACCTTTCTCCTGATCTCTTTGCTGGTGGATTAATTGGTCCCACAAAATCTATTGCCCATTTGTCAAATAATTTCAAGGTTACTTGTGGTCTTAGGGGAATCTCATCCCGTCTATTAGGTTTTCCAACCCTATGACATACATCAAATCTCTGGCAGTAGTCCTTTTCATCTCTGTGGATGGTCGACCACCATATTCCTGCACACAATGCCTTCTGTGCGATATATTTTCCCGTGTAATGTCCTCCAGCTATTCCCTCATGGGCCTTTGCTAGAATCCCAGGCCTCTCATGTTCTAGTACACATATTCTCAAAATGCAGTCTACGCCCATCCTGTATAAGTGTCCTGCAATCAATTGATAGTATACAACTATGACTACCAGATTTTTCTTCTATGCAATGTTGAATTCTTGTGGCACAGTCCTTGTACTCAAGTATTGAATGATTTCAGAAAAATATTCATCAACTACTTGGACTGAAAATAACTGTGCATCAGGGAATTTGTCCTCTAAATTCGTAGGTTCTTCTCCATTGGTGATGCTTGACGGGTGATCAAGTCCTGCATTCAACTTCTCTGGTTTGACTATCACTTCAAAGTCAAATTCCTGAAACAACAGTAACCATCTATAGATCCTCCCCCCCAACATTGGCTTGTTGACTAGGTATTTGAGGGAAGAATGATCTGTGAAAATTTTAAAGTGTTTCCCAAGTAGATAGTGTCTAAAATTATACAATGCATATACCATTTCTAAGCCTTCTCTTTCTGTAGTATTGTAGTTCTTCTCTGACTCTGACAATTTTCTACTTGCAAATTCTACAGGATGGTCTAATTCTCTTGCTCCTCGCTATGCTAGAATAGCTCCAAGTGCTATCGCTGATGCATCTACATGCACATGAAATGTATTTTCCCAATCTGGGAATATTAGTATCGATGCTATTACCATCTTCTCTTTTAGAGTGTCGAATCCTCACTGACATTCCTCATTCCACTGAAATTTACTATCTTTCCTCAACAATTTCTCCATCGGCATGGTGATCTGCGCATACCCTTTTATAAATTTTTTGTAGTAGCATGTGTGTCCCAATGTTCCTCTCAACTAATGTACTGATTTTGGTGGTGGTAAATTGACAATCACTACAATCTTGGAAGGATATAATAGCAAGCCTTGTTTGCACACTATATGGCCCAATGGTATCCCAAAAGGTGTCCCAAAGATGCACTTATTGATATTTAATGATATCTAACACTGCCTGCATATTTCCAACATTATCCTTAACACCTCTACATGATCTTTCAACAAACTATAGACTGTCCAATCATCTAGATACACTTTCAAAAACTGATGGGTGAATTCTTTGAATGCAACTATGACTACTCTTGAGAATATTGAATTCTTTGAATGAAGCTATGACTATGTATTGGTAGGATCCCCATTCTGTGGAAAAAGTGGTCTTGTATCTATCTTCTGGGGATATCTTGATATGATGGTAGCCTGAGAATCCATCTGTTAATGGGTATGCTTCATGGCCTCCAACATTTTCTAATACCTCATCTGTGAAAGGGGTAGGAAAAGGGTCATGTAGCCAAGAATCATTAAATTTCATGAGATATACATAGATCCTTATCCCTCCCTACTTCTTTTTTTGAACTATCATAGGGCTTACCCATTCATATTCCTCCACTGGTTCTACGATTCCAACCTCCAATGTTATGTCAATTTTTTGTTTTACTTTTTTCTTATATTTTGGGTTCATTCAATATGGTCATTGTCTGACTGATGTAGCTTCAGGTTTGAGAGGTATCTTCATCTCTCCTATCTCTCCTACTATGCCTTTCATCTCTGTAAAGGTTGTTGGGAACATGTCACTATACTCACGCAACAACTATGTTATTCTTTCTACTATTTATTCATCCCAACAATCCCCAATATTGGCCATTTTGGGATTATCATTTGTCCCAATATTTACTTTCTTCACCTTGATTGGCACAGTAAATACTTCTGATTCGAGATATGGACCTTCCACCTCCTTTCTCCTTCAATTTCTGTAATTTGAATGTTGCGTGGGTCATCTTCATCTGGTGCTTCTTTCTGCACATGGTAGCATGACAATAGTTCTTTCACTGTCTGTTTGTTATGCTATTGATACTCTGTTATAAGTTCAACCTCTGGTTCTTAAATGAATATTTCCCCTCTAATTTGTTTGAGTGTTGAATCCATGTTTGGGTTCTCATATTCAAATGAGAAAGTGACTATAACATTCTATTGTAATACTGTCCATTCTGCAGTGCCTCTACGTAATTCCTGGTCTACATACCAGTTTGCTGGAATCCCTTCCAATGTGTGAATAAAGTGATGAGACCATTCTTTTGGTGGTGTCATTCTCCATAGTGTTCTGCACTTCTCCAAGTGTTGTGCTGGTGTCACATGTCTATCATATATATACAATTGGTTGCTTCCTTGTTTTGCACCAAATCTGATGTGCAGTAATCACTTACATTGGTACCAGTCCTTGTCTGTCTCTTTGTGTGCACCCCACCGTCTTGCAGGTGTTTCCTTGAGTGCTATATCCAGAGATAAGAGCCTCTCATTTTCTAACAATTCATCTTCATATCTTGTTAGGAATTATTCTAAGTCATTAACCCCATGAGAGTTGGGAGGTTCTCTTATCTTTGTACCTACCCATCTTACTGTGCAGTCTATTCTTGCACACCTTCTTGTGGAAAATTCATGTAATCTCTGCTGCCAATTCTCCAACCTTGTATATGAGTCTGACGCGCATGACATGATACTTCTCCAACCGAGTACCCCATCTGTAGTTGGATTCACATAATATTCTTCTCGTGCGGTGGTTCTGTATAACTGGTTAATTTCCTCTAGGTATAAACAAGTGGGTTCTACAAACCTTTCTCCTTTTGATGGATTTAATGGTGTAATGACTCTGTACTCTCCTTAATCTAATGCCATCTTCCTCGTCTTTAGGTTGATTATGGACTGATTATCAAACACCCAATCCAAGACAAGAAATGCCAGATAAGGTGTTGTTCCATCCACTATTTCTATCACTTTGAAATCGGCTTTAGTGCACACTCCATCCAGATCTATTGTCACACCTTTTAGCCTCCCAATTGGCAGAACCTTGTGTTGATTTGCTAGTTTCAACTAAACAAGTGAATATCCTAATGTGGGCTCTCCCATAATTTGCCATGTATTTTTGGGTAGTACATTCACTTCGGAGCCTAAATCCAGTATCATATCCCCCATGTTGAAATATCCAATGTTGGCATTCGGTCTGAAATCTCTGCTTGTCCTCCTCCTCGTATGAAGATGATTAAATGTTTTCTATTCTAGATTTTCCACTACATTTGTGCTACATCTTTCTAACATATTTTGTAACACTTTAACATATGATGGATCATTTAGTAGTTTAACACGTGATTGCATAAAAGAATTTATGAAACTTACTTGTCCTATGGGCCGTGCTTCAATAGTTTTATCCATCGATGAAGGCATCTCATACGTTGGTACATCCTGAGTATGCTGATCCGGATTATTTTCGGCACGAAATGAGAGCGGAGATATAATAAAGAAATGCGTAGAGATATTGTGGATATCCAATAATATAACATAAACGTATCAGAGATGAAACCATAAACACAGAGATACAATAATACATAATTTATATTAATAAAAGAAATGTACAGAGACTGTAAACATACAAAGTGAAGGACTCGATAGGATGGTGGCAGGTTATCTCTGAGAAGAGATGTGATGGCTACTCACATTCGCAAGAAGATGATTACAATGAGGCTCTCAAGTCCTTTTTACAATAAACAGGAATGTCAAAAACCCTAGACATCCAAAAACCGAACCCTAGGATATGAATCACCAAAAGTCATGTGGGCCCCATTTGGGTAAGTCAATACATCAACTTCCCAGGGTCGTAACTTTTGCATTTGATCTCTGTTTGACGCATATGATACATCGTTAGAAAGGTCTATCTGAGGAATACAATTTATGACAACAAATACCATGGAGTTAAAGAAAAAAACATTCGTCGATCGGTTGATGCCCAAAAAACGTCGTTTAGGGCCTCAAAACGACTCCGAAAGTTCAGAACCCGAAAACTGCCAAAAATAGTAAATTGCCAAAATTCCTAGAAAACTGTTTTGAGCAAGTTGGAAAAGGTGGGTGGCCACCGATATCCACCTGGATCAATCCTCCTTCCTTAGAAAGCAATGGTCTCCATTGCGTTGAGTTCCCAAGGGAGAGAGGGAAGCGTTTGCTGAATCTAAATCTTGGTGAGTTGCTTGCCTTGCTGGAGACGTCACACTGCTCGATTTGTGGAAGGCGGTCAGGAACCTGTTGAGGCCGAGTCTGTTCAACAAGTTGAGCTACATGAGAGGACTGTGTGCCAAAAGGAATCTTTGTGCTTTTCTGCAACCTTATCGACCTGCTTCTGTTGGATAGAAGGTGCTTGGGGTGAGGCTATAGTGGTTGCAGTGTCCTTCTGTTACCCTTTTGAACAGATTGTGAAGAAGCTGAATTTTGCAGTATGATATACTACCTTGTGGAATTTTTTAGGTGGAACAATAGTCAGAACTACCTATGGTATTCTGTAGAGATGACCCCCCCCTAGAGAAACAATTACATTGCGGGGTTGAGACTCATAAACAACATGGCACTTCCACATATATGGTTGGCCCAAGAGAACATCATAGACATCCAGTGGGGCAACATCACATAATACCTCATCCTTGAAGGATTGGATGCCCTATGACAATCGACACTGTTGGCTGACACAGAGATATCATCCCTGTCTAAGCCACCCAATGTTGTATGGATGCGGGTGTGGTGTTGTCGACAATCCCAACTGCTTAATGACCTCTACTGAGATGAGGTTCTTCTGGCTTCCACTATCAACAATAAAATGTAACGGGGTCCCCTTCACCCACATCTGTGAATGAAAAATGCACTCCTCCTCTTTAGGATTTGTTGGTTCTTCTGGTTGAATTGTTGCGGTTGGGACAATAGTAGTGGGGTCTGCGTCAATGATCTATCTTTTACCAGTATTTTCAGAGATAGATTTAGAATCAGGGTTCAGATCCTTGTCTTTGATCTCGACCACCAATGACTATTTTGAGCGACATTCATCGGTGTTGTGCCAGGGGATTTTGTGGAAATCGCACCATTTTTCGGTGTCCTTATTTTTCTTCCTGTGACCCTTCTTTTCCTGTGGCTTGGACTGGTTTTCGGGAGACTGTTTGTTAGGGCTATATTTATCATACTTTGGTTGTTGCAGATTTGCAGACCCAAACTCCTATTTGTTCTGGTGCTTAAATTTCTGCTCGATTTTAACAACATATCGATAAGCAACACCGAGTGATGAGATGTCCAGAAAATCCATTTTAGTTTGGATGTATCTGTGTAGAGCCCCATGGTATTTCAGAACCAAATTCCGTTCGAATTCTTTTATACCCATCTTGGTGCACAAGGTGTGGAAGATATTGGTGAACTCCAAGACTGCTTGGCCCCTTTGTTGCTGTAGTGTGGTCCATATCACGTACTAGTCCTCATAGTTTCCTATAGGGTAATACTATTCCTTTACCGCATCCACAAAAAAATCCCAAGTGGGATTGGCCCCATATATTCCAGACTCCTTTGTGGAAATTTGCTCCTAGTAAGTTTCCCACCAATGTTTGACATGGGGGATAGCTTTAAGGAGTGAGAAGGTGATCTTTTCCCTGTTGGAAAAATTATGAACAAAGAAATAACCTTCTAATAGATTTAACCATTTGTCTAGGGAATCCACATCTATCTGACCTTCAAATACAGGAATATCAAAATTAACGTATCCCTTAAAAGGAGGGTTTCTTCCAAAGTGGCTGTTTGATGATGATGCACCTGTTGATATCGACAGACGTTGAAGGATGTGGAAAAAATTCTCCATCATTTCGTCCCTCTGTCGCGTGAGAGCTTGCTTAAGCAATAGATTGATAGAATCTTCTGCTCCATCTTTTTTCTTTTCTTCCGCCATGGAGGGTTTCTTGGGCATGCGAGAGTGAGTGGGTGGCCATCGATATCCACCTGGATCATATGCTGTGCAGTTGATGTAGATGCAATGTTTGGATTCAATAATTCTTTTCTAGCTTGCTTGGATATTTCCTTTTCGTTTTGCGCATCAAACTGCTTCTGTGGTTCGACATTTTTCTTCACCCATTGGTGTTGTGTTGGATCTTGTCTTACTGCATCATCTCCTATCTTATCTCCTCCATGTGTAACTATGTTTATATTTCTTCCATCATTCCTCGCTTCTGCAGAGATCCATTGAACATTATAATTTTTCTAATTTCTCTTTTCTTGGATCTTCCCCAATAATGTCGGACAATATTCTGCGTCATGGTCGGATGCGCGACAATACATACATGTCGCAGGTGGAAGTGGATATTATCTTTCACAGTGTCCTGGTTATTGACATTTATGGCATACCACCAGTCCTCTACCTCTTCCTCCACTTCTGTAGCTAGCTCGATCTCCTCGTGGTGCATTGTACTGTGGCACCTGGTTACACTGCATGAGATTATACCATGGCTGCGCGATATTGTATTACGGTTGCACAATGCTATATTGTTGTGGCACAATGTTATATGGGGCTGGTACTTGGTTAAAATGTGGTGCAACTTTCCCTGTCATCATCACTTCCTGCACCCTATAGGTGTCTGATGTTATTTCCCTCATCAACTCCATTGTCCTACAATTTTTGTTGTCATGGCCTACTGACTTGCAAAAGTTGCAATATGAACTCTTAGGAACTGTCTGGTATTTCTGCATCATGCCCCTGTATCTTATATATCTCACACCATTGTCCTCTGGTCGGAAAAGGGTTCAGAGGTCATGTTGCCATGTACTGCTCGAATGTCGAGCATTCATTCTTGTGGTGTCCTTCTGTCCTACATGTGGTACACCAAACAACTTCTCTTTTGTTCTTACTTCTGTTATGGTTTAATTGAAATGTTAGATTCTTTAGGTATTCCTTGATCTCCTCTATTGTTGGATCTATCTTCTGATATTGGTTCTCTTATAGTTGCAAGTTTTCATGCAGAGCCTCTTCCTAGGTCTGAAAATTTTGTTGTCTCAAAGGATATTTCAAGTGTGGTAGTAGTGAGTTCACAAACATATGCGTATGATGCATATCTTTCATGACATACTTCATCTTTCCCTTCAATTGTTTGAATCTCTGGTCTATCTCCCAGAAATATTCTCCTAGTTTCTGTCTGATCTCTATCATCTCATTCATGTGTTGATCCTATGAGATAGGCTTTTGGAATTCATTTATCAACAACTTCTTGATATCCACAATCATTCTGGTTGTTCCTGGTGGACTGTTTGCAGCTAAGCTCATGTACCAATCCAGTGCATGGTCTCTTAGCGTGATGGCTAACTGTGCAAGTTTGGTATCCTCATCTGTGATATGCTTTGCTTCCCATATATTTTCACAGATGAAAAAGTGCTTCTTCGGGTCCTCCGATGCCTCTCCATTGAATTTAGGTAACCTGATGGTGGGATCATGTTTTTCCATCCCGAATGATAAAATACTACCTTTGTGTAGTGTAGATCCTTGGCTAATGCTTCATGAACTAGCTCCCCCAGTTGTTTCTCCCTGTGTAGATGTACTTCCTGCTGTGTTTCTTCCACTGAAATTTGGTTGTCTAAATGGTGGTGTTCTTTCTGGTGTATTATTCACACATGGGTTTATGGGTTCCACACTGACACTAATATGGATAGGAGTTCTGCCTTTGGTTTTCTCTCTTGGACCTATTGTATTCCATTCATATGTCCTGTGCAATATTTTCTCAATCTGATCCACATCCCAGAGATCCTCCACCTCTTCTTCATCACTTGCCAAGCCTTTCCTCACGACTATGGCTCTCTTCTTATTGTTCTTCCAGCTGTTGCCATGATCTGCTTGATCTGGTATTCCTCCATCATGATTAGATCCAAGGCCTCCTCCTTCTTTCCTTTATCCATCTCTTCCTCCATTTCTCCCTCTCTTGCCAGTGCTTCCCCCCTTCCCCCATGCATGCAGAGAAGTTTAGTTGTCTGAGGCCATTGTCATTACACCTTTGTTATATAGTAACATATTACTGGAAGCATAAAATGATATGATATACCTACCTCGAGGTCCCTTCAGGAACTCTTTATCTACCGCGTTGTAAGAATTTGCAATATCTATTGCAAATTCTGTGATAAATCCTGCAACAATGTTGTCTAACCAGAAATCTACTATTCGCGTAAATTTATTGTCAACTTGTTGTAGCTGTGAGATCTCAACAAGATTCCATTCTAGCTGTCTGATCTGATTTGTAGGATGGTTGTCTCTCAACTTCAATATCCACTCTTGTAGCACATGTGGGAAATCACAGAAAAATAATTCATGCAAGTCACTGAATACGTACTTGTCCAAATATTTGCGCCGTGTTAAATTCGAGTTTCTGTTATCTTTCTGCGCAAATTCCATCTTCTTTTTTTTCAACCAACCTTCGATATCTGCCTTCGTTAGGTTCCATGATCTCAACATCCCCTTTTATATTCTCATTCTTTTAATGTTTTGTAACCATATCTTCACGATTCTTCAACAGATCTCATACACTCAATCCCTTTCTATTCCAACTGGAAACAAAACCATTTGTTGGTTATAGTTCACTCCTGCTACCCTCCTTGGGTTGACCCAGATTCAGGTCCACTTGGTTTCCAAAAAATCCCTCATAAAACTATCGGCCCTCCTAGTAAACCAGAAGGCAACACATCGCACGGGATGCACTGTGCAGTCTCACCCGAGATAGTTATTATGGGTGGCTGCAACGCTTAGGTGCTTACATCGTGGGAAATGAGTGAGGATCTGCGATTACACTTTGTAGTCTTCATTTATTTAATCTAACATTCAACTTATATTGATTAATTTGTCATTCTTACGCATGCATGCAAATTATCAGATATAGCTAGTCATTCACACATTTTTTTATCATCTAATCATTAACAACAAAAGAGATACATAACATTCAATCACATAACACATAACACATGATATACTATGGTTTATCCCTCCTGAGCTATGTCCACAAATATTTGTCTGTTCTTCTCTTATATTATTATGGTTCCAAAACTACAATGCTTCGCGCATTACAACACTCCATCCAAACCGGTCGAGATCTACAATAAGGTGGACTAGATCACACCATGCTCCTCATCCTATGATATAACCCTCAATATCTCCCTTTTCCCCTCTCCTCAACTCAACAACTTACAATATCGATCAGGTTTTCAATCATTCTGTCTTTTTACATCACAGTAACACTGACCAACCCAAAAAGAACAACAAAAAACAACCAAAAACCCACACCCAAACACAACAATGAAAACTCTCCGACCTAGACCTCCTAGGTACCTACTTATACATATTTTTGGCTTACCAACCATTACATTCTCTTACCAAAACCCTAACCCTATCATGGCTAGGTATTCTTGCATGCGTGCCTCGCATGTCTTCCTCTTTTGCATGCACGTCTATTTTTCACATGTTGCTTTTCCTGCATGCACGTCTACCTTACACATGCCACTTCTTATTCATGCACATTCGCCTCCCACGTCATGCCTTTCCCTAAAAAATAACATGCACCCAACATCAAGGATCATGGATCTCGTGACGTGACATGGAAACCTGACACACTTTTTAATTTTTTATTACCAAACTTGATGTAAACGGGATTTAATGGTGCAACCTGCGTATACACACGATGCATAACTGTTAGGGCGCATATATGTGGAAAATATGATTTTTAACTTAGGGAGGTGCAAAAGGGGACTTCAAGTCTGCATAGGGAAATGGAAAATGCCTTCTGAGAAAGTTGCATGGGGTGAGGAAAATCTTTCTATAACAGATGCCCCCTAATGTGTGAGGTCAGAGGAGTATCTACGATGGCCGAAATACAT
Organism: Picea engelmannii; assembly: GCA_009831015.1. Taxonomy (NCBI): domain Eukaryota; kingdom Viridiplantae; phylum Streptophyta; class Pinopsida; order Pinales; family Pinaceae; genus Picea; species Picea engelmannii. The sequence goes on from ML823077.1 coordinate 67,440, forward strand.
TATAATTCTCAGAAGTGGAGTAATGGAGACCCAACTAGAAGAACTAGTTTCTCATAAGAATATTACAATCCATAATGACTTTGTATAGATGGATGCCAATTTGAATTACACTGCAGATCCATGTGGAAATATACCAAACAACTGTTCATAGCCATGAATAGGAAATACAAAGTAGATAGATGCCATCGACTATCATAGTCACAAACAAGGCCCAGTGAAAACCAGTCTCAAAATCAATCTGAATATATATGTATACAACAGAGTACAATATGATCTCCCATGATCACTGAAGTCATATAGGTACTGGTCCAATGAATGATATCAATATATTAGGAAAGATGTGACTATAAAATGATGTCGTCAAGTCTCCTACACGATCCACCAAATGTGCAAGTCTACATCATGTGAATAGAGGAGTTGAGGTCGAACATAATGATATTTTGTTTGATTACTGGTCATTATGGTATACCATTAACAAATGCGAGACATCCTACCGATAATGAAAGTAGGTATCAAGGCACTGAATACATTCTTACAAGTGTGAATAAAGGTGTTGAGGTTGAACACTTGAAGAATCCATTGATCATGAGATATTGATGTATTCCCAACTGTCGATGGCGAGATAACCTACCACTGATGACTACAAGCATCTAGGTACTCATAGGACTCTAGGCCTCATTTCCATCATAGATGAGCTGAAGTCGATGGAAGGAGACCCGCTGAAAGGAGAACATTAAGACATATCTCATTAGTCAACATGAGGTACAAAGCAATAGATTGATGATTTGGAGGAACTCATACGAAGATCATGTTCACGAACCAACAACCCTGTGCATCTTTCGCATGCACCAGATGCAAGTAGTGCATGAAAAATACCCTCTGAATAATATCCAATAAGGAAATGCCGAAAAGGCGAGGAAAATGCCAATAAGGCTAATGGCATACAAGAAAATACATTAATCCCAATGTGTGAATAGATTTATTGCCATCGAAAACAAGGGAAATCCCCTAGTCAATGACCAATGAGGAGATGTCAACTGTTGGGTTCAAGGTTACCTACCCATAATGAAAGTAGGACCAAGGTGCATAGTAGGAATATATCTTCATGTGATTATGAGATACAATGAGGGTATGACCGACATGCAAAGTCAAAATTTTTGAGAAATGACTGACACATGCTTATAGACATCCTTTGAAAAAGAGCATGAGACATATGGAGGAATCTGACATCATAGACTTGATAATGAAACTTTGTGATGTAGGAGGCACCAATCAAACTCTACATAGGGAATCGAAGAGTAACCAGTCAGAGGAGTAAACTTTGAGTAACTAGATCAACTTCCTAAGGTCATGCTAAACCCAAACTTTGGATGCCAAGTGGACTCAAAAGTTTGTGCTCTGTTCAAAGGCGACATTACTTCTTCCAACATGAGATAATATTCCTTTCCCGACTGTCTTTTTTTTGTTTTTTATAGACAAATGAATGCTATGATACAAGAGAGGAAAAATGTGTCACGAGTAAGCAACTAGTCCCAATAGTGGAACATATCTATGCTCAATGCAAGGAGGTGCATGCAGGATGTGGACACTCAGGGGAATGTTTCCTCTTAGGGTACAGGGTGTTAAGATGCAAAGGATATAAACACAAATCTGCTTGGATGGTGATGCAAATTGTTGAGGTAATAGGCTTATAATGTGAAAGAAAGAACTGTCAATAGGCTCAATACTACAAGCAAGAGAATGGTATGCAATTACAACTTAACTCCAAAGAATGTCCTTTTTCATGAATTTAGTCCCCTAGGCCTGAAAAAGTATAAAACAATACCTAGGAGAACTCTTCTAGACACTAGTGACTAGAGTATTCCTTTTTCGAAATCAGTCTACTTGGTCCAAAAAAGGGTTAATCTTACACCAAATAGACGTCCTTTCAGATCCAATTAACGAGTGTGAAAGAGACAAGTTCACTCGTCAATATTTTTCTCTTTTTGAGAGAGTTGAAAAAGAGATTAAACAAGACTCAATGGGAGTCCCATAGGTATAGGTCGACATGCTTATGAGTAAGAATATGAGGCTCAAACACAAAGTCATATTGCAACTATAAGGGACTCTTGGTCTTATGGAAAAATATCTACATGGGCACCAAATGGCACAAAGGTTCTAACTATGGCACCCATGTTTTGTAAGCCTCTACCATCTACTAACAAGAGTTCTAGTAGCAGAAATAAGGTTCCGTGTCGCTAATAAATGGCTTCGTACCTAAGCCATATGAATCAAAGTCATAGGATAATGCAAGAATGCAAAATGGAGTGAGGACCTATTCTATATGCTTTGTAAGAGAAAATACCTGCCAAAGTCATGAATGTGTGACATGAAACTAGAAACCGTAAAATCTCCCTGGACAAAAACCACCAAAACCAACTCCTTCCATTGCACAATTAGTCCACTAGGTCAAAATATTAGCAAAGAATATGTAAAGTGGGTAAATGTTTTCTACAAATAGAAACAAATAACCAATTTTACCATACCATTTTACATTTTTACCCAAATAGTGCATTTTGGACCAATTTGCCCACGATCTTCAAGTGCCGATTGCGGGAGCTACGAGTGATGAAATTAACAACTATCTGGGCCAAGTACTCTTTCCTCCTCTTCATTTCTAATGGTTTAGAATTTCAAATTAGTCCCAATTTTTTGAGTTTTTTAAGGAACAACTTATGAATCAGGGTGTACGTAGGCTGTAGTTCATCGAGTCGCATATATGGAGACATGTACGCGGGAAAATCAAAGCCTGCCCACATATATGCAACCCTACACACAATTGTTACCACAATAGCCCATGTACAAGTCTGGAAATTGGTTTTTAAAAAAAGGTTTGACTCAAAAATGGATTTATTCTTGCAGGATGGTACTTGAATGGAGAGAAAGAGAGAATGATGAAGTTGATGTTGCAGTGGAAAGATAGCTAGGGGCCCAATTAGCACTAAAAATATATGGGCTTTACAAGTTTTGGGCTCTAAAAGGAATGAGGGATCAAGTGAGGTTGCTCCAAATG
>ML823077.1:70591-88380 GCA_009831015.1 Picea engelmannii
GCGACCCCTCCAGGTGAGGGAGTGCGCAGAGGGAGAAGAGGACTCCTGGAAGGAATCCCTGTAGCTGCCATAGAGCCCAGAGAATTCCGGTCCGGTCTGTTCCTGTAACCCAAGGTAAGGGAGACTGGCAGCCGAAGGACTGTTTAGGTGACAGAGAAGGTGCACTCTCCTGGGGTGGAACAGGCATGTGGGGAATGAGGTTCTGTGTGCAGTGAGCATGGGAGATTCCTGGGAGAGCTTCTTCCTGGTGAATGTGTATGTGCTATCTTCCCTGTAACCTCAGCCTGAGTCTAGATTCCTTTCCTTGCCTTGGGGTGGAGCTTGGTCCCAGCTCGGGGGTGACCTACTATTGAGCTGATGAACAGTGTGGTCTAAGGCTGGGAGGTTCATGGAAGGCCTGCACTTGGTTGGTGATTTCTCCAGCTGATACAAGATAAGTATTCTGAATTATGTTTTAACACTTTTGGCATGACTGTGTTGTTCATGTATCATGTATTCCGCTGTGTAAATGAATTAAACATAAATTATATGGAACATTTAATATAGCAATACCCATATATTTTACTCTGAGTTTTAAACGCATTTAATTGTATTAAATGCATTTTCTTATAATTCCATGTAAGGAATGGTAAACTGAGAGGTTGGGAAACCTGGGTAGTGAAGGGTACACTACACCCTATGTGTGTGAAGCCCCTTAACAATCAGATTCCATCATCATCACACACTTGTCACACAAAAACATCTATATCCAGGTATCCAATGATTTCATAAACCTTCTACGCAAACCCTTGAAGAAATCCCTTTCTGCAACACTGTATGACTAGGTACCATCTACTACAAATTTCATAATATAACCCCCTAGTATGCTATTCAACCATAAATCAACTACGCGGGAAGTCTTATTACTTACAAAATTCAATTGTATTACCAACTTAGGAGTCCAGTTCCTCAATGTTGTAGTATAGTATCTTCGGGTATTCTCCACTAATATTTCTAACCATTCAGTCAAAGTAATCAGAAATTCACCCAAGAAAATATTATGCAGTTCTGTAAACACATACCTTTTCAACCATTGTTCATCACTCATTCGAGGGTTTCTATTCTCTCAAGAAAATTCTCGTTCCTTCCTTTCCAACCATTCGACGATTTCTTTCTTAGTTAGCCTCCAAAACATTCCCTCAATCATAGATTCTAGGTCCTAACAAAGGAACCATTTGTTGGCACACAGTTTTAAGACCCTAGGTTCAAGTTATCTAACCAACAAAACCCTTCAGATACTGACCCTTTCGACATCACCTACATGTAAGTGAAGTCTCACCCGAGGTATCTACTGGGATTGTAGGAACCCCGTTTCTATAGGGATGATGGGATGTGAGGTCATCAACATGTTCATTCATACTTATATGCCTTCTGCACAATATTTTGTGTCTCTTATCCCTTGATTATTTGATAAACTAAATTATACAACACCATTATAACGTATATTATGACATAGACCATTCGCTGGAACATTCATAATTACTACACAACACTCATATAACAAAGAGAGATATATGTAATCATACATAAACATAACATCCACAAATCAATCACATAGAAAGACACATTCAAACACACAATTTAACGTGGTTCACCCAATCCTTGGGTTACGTCCACAATGACTGGCTTATCTATTATTCTTCATGTAATTCATTTCAATCTTGCGCACTGTGCTACAATAGATACATCATGATATGATTCCCCATCCTCCCTAGCTACTTTGCAGTGCAAGCATCTCTCTGCCAAATCTCCCCTAAAATTTTAGACATAGACTGCCTCTCATTCTCAGCCTATTCTCTCAGCAACAACAATAACAACAACGACAACCTATTCTTCCCAACACACTACATATTTATACACAAAGTTTAGGGCTCAAAACCCTACTAGCTTATCCCAAAACCCTATGACAACTCATTATGATTCATTACAACTCATGACAACACATAGTTCATGCGTGATTTTCCTGCCTTCACGCTTGCATGCTACTTTTCCTTCTTTTTCGCATGCATGTTGCTTTTCCTATTTTATTTCCTTGCTTTATTTCCTTATTTTATCTTCTTATGGGTCACCAAATGCACCTTTACTGTGCACTCCGATCCTGAATGTGCCTTTATTGCACACTTCGATCTTGAATGCACTTTAACTTCGCACTCCGATCCTGCCTTCTCTTCTTTCCTCTACTATTGTGCATCTCCTCAACCCTTAGGATATTTCTCCAAATTGCATCCAAAATACCTGTCCAACAACTTTTTTTTTCTCACCCAAGAGACCAAAATGACTAAACAATACCAAATAAGTATAGGAATTGGAGAATGTGTATAAACTACAAAGATCTTAATAATATCACCCTCAAGAATCAATACCCTCTTCCTAGGATCCGTGACTTACTAGATAAATTGTAGCATGACAAGTACTTCACTGAATTGATTCTCAAGTTGAGATACCAACAAGTATAAGTAAAAGAAGAAGACACCTAGAAGAAAACCTTCAATAGAAGTCAAAGGTAAATAGGAATGGTTGGTAGTGGTTTTTTTTTTATGTAATGCGCCCACATCATTTATATGTTTGATGAATGATGTATTACATCCCTTTCTAGATTCACATTTAATAATGTACTTAGATGATATATTGATTTTTATCTCTTCCCGAGAATAAAGTATCTCACATCTCATGCAAGTATTAGAGACCCTAAAAATGAATCAATTGTTGAAAAAACTTAAGAAATGTGAATTTTCTTAGTAGTCCTTGGTGTACTTGGGGTTGGATACAATGGGAACTCAAAATTGATCTTATGAATATGGAGGCCCTCATCAAGTGGTGTTGGCACATGCTTATTTTGGGGAGAAAATCTAATTTTGGAGAGCATGCCATATATGGAGAAAAAGCAGCATGTCGAAGATGGAGGAAAAGCAACATGCCAAAGACCAAGGAAAATAAGCGCCACACACATGCAGACAAGCCTAGCCATGGGAGGGTTAGGGTTTTGGATATGAATGTAGAGAGTGGGTTTTTCACGGTTATGTCACAGGCTGTGGAGACTGGTGTGGTCTAGTCCACCTCACGGATTGAACTTGTCATAGTTTTTTGTTGTAATCATGGAGAATGTAATGCGCATAACGTTGTATTTGAAGAATGATGAATAAAAGAGCATAAGAGCCAAATCTTTGTGGACATATCCCCAAGGGGGGTGAACCACGATAACCATGCTATGTTAATGTGTGTGAATGATTATTTTACTATTTATTCTATTTACCAGTTAAATAATGGATGTTTAGCTTAGATTATTACATCATGCATGCATACTTTCCTTGATGAATGAATAATAGATCTAGATGAATGAGTAAAAAATATGATGCATAAGAAAAAGACACACTTCACATTCCCAATCCCTTCCCTGAATGCAAACATCTGAGTCTTGCAGTCCCCCATAAGCTATCTTAGGTGAGAATGTGCTGTGCACTCTATGTGTAGTGTTTCCTTCTGGTTTACCAGGAGGGCCAATAGTTTGAGGGTTTTGTTGGAAACCTTTGAGATCGGAACTTGGGTCAACCCAAACATCCAACAAATGGTTCTGTTACTGGCTGGAACTGCGCAGGACATATTGGAAGGGATCTGTTGAAGAACAATGCAGAGAATGAAAAAGTAGAAGGGAATGTATAGGCCATGGAATCCAATGAAGGCAGAGATTGAAAGATGGTTAAGGAAAAAGGAACTCGAGTTTGCACAGAAGGACAACAAAAACCCTAAATATACATCACGTAAATATCTCGATAAATATGTGTTTAGCGAATTGCATGAAGTATTTTTCTACGAATTTACGCATCTGTTACATGAGTGGTTATTGAGGTTGAAGGACAACCATCCTACAAATCGGATAAGATATCTAGAGTGGAATCATGTGGAGATTGAGTAGTTGCAGAAAGTCAATAATAAATTTATGCATGTAGTAGATTTTTGGTTAGACAATATTATTGTAGGGTTTATCACTGAATTTGTAGTTGATACTACAAAGTCATACACTGCTGAAGAGCAGGATTTTCTAAAGGGACCCAGAGGTAGGTACATAAGATCACTATATAATTCCATCAAAATTTTATTATATGACAAAGGCGTGATGACCATTGAATCATACAACTAAAATTCTTTGCGTGCATGGGGGAAACACTGACAGGAGTTTGAGATATGGACAGGGATCTTCTTCCATCTCCATCAATTGACTTATCCATTCTTGTACTGCGCCTCGTTTTGTCATGTTGGTGATTGCTGCTACACATAGACTAGGTACCAAAAATTATAATGGCACCACTGCTTCTTGTCCATACACCAACCTGAATGGTGTCTTCCCTGTCAAATTTTTGCATGTAGTCTTGTATGCCCATAATACCGCTAGTATCTTCAAGTCCCAATCGTCCCTGTTGGCATTGCATATCTTTCTCAATGCATTCTGGTGGATCTTATTAAAGGCTTCCACTATTCCATTAGCTTGAGGGTGATATGGTGTACTCTTTTGATGATAGACTTCAAACTCCTCAATCATAGCCTTGATAGTACTATTGATGAAGTGAGTGTTGCGGTCACTCATCAAAATCATTGGGCATCCAAATCTAGTGATCACTTGCTCAAACATGAAGTGTGCTGCTGTCTTTGCGCTGCAATCTTTTATTGGTGCTACTTTTGCCCATCTCATTATGTACTCTGTCACAATAATGATATACCTTTCTCCTGATCTCTTTGCTGGTGGATTAATTGGTCCCACAAAATCTATTGCCCATTTGTCAAATAATTTCAAGGTTACTTGTGGTCTTAGGGGAATCTCATCCCGTCTATTAGGTTTTCCAACCCTATGACATACATCAAATCTCTGGCAGTAGTCCTTTTCATCTCTGTGGATGGTCGACCACCATATTCCTGCACACAATGCCTTCTGTGCGATATATTTTCCCGTGTAATGTCCTCCAGCTATTCCCTCATGGGCCTTTGCTAGAATCCCAGGCCTCTCATGTTCTAGTACACATATTCTCAAAATGCAGTCTACGCCCATCCTGTATAAGTGTCCTGCAATCAATTGATAGTATACAACTATGACTACCAGATTTTTCTTCTATGCAATGTTGAATTCTTGTGGCACAGTCCTTGTACTCAAGTATTGAATGATTTCAGAAAAATATTCATCAACTACTTGGACTGAAAATAACTGTGCATCAGGGAATTTGTCCTCTAAATTCGTAGGTTCTTCTCCATTGGTGATGCTTGACGGGTGATCAAGTCCTGCATTCAACTTCTCTGGTTTGACTATCACTTCAAAGTCAAATTCCTGAAACAACAGTAACCATCTATAGATCCTCCCCCCCAACATTGGCTTGTTGACTAGGTATTTGAGGGAAGAATGATCTGTGAAAATTTTAAAGTGTTTCCCAAGTAGATAGTGTCTAAAATTATACAATGCATATACCATTTCTAAGCCTTCTCTTTCTGTAGTATTGTAGTTCTTCTCTGACTCTGACAATTTTCTACTTGCAAATTCTACAGGATGGTCTAATTCTCTTGCTCCTCGCTATGCTAGAATAGCTCCAAGTGCTATCGCTGATGCATCTACATGCACATGAAATGTATTTTCCCAATCTGGGAATATTAGTATCGATGCTATTACCATCTTCTCTTTTAGAGTGTCGAATCCTCACTGACATTCCTCATTCCACTGAAATTTACTATCTTTCCTCAACAATTTCTCCATCGGCATGGTGATCTGCGCATACCCTTTTATAAATTTTTTGTAGTAGCATGTGTGTCCCAATGTTCCTCTCAACTAATGTACTGATTTTGGTGGTGGTAAATTGACAATCACTACAATCTTGGAAGGATATAATAGCAAGCCTTGTTTGCACACTATATGGCCCAATGGTATCCCAAAAGGTGTCCCAAAGATGCACTTATTGATATTTAATGATATCTAACACTGCCTGCATATTTCCAACATTATCCTTAACACCTCTACATGATCTTTCAACAAACTATAGACTGTCCAATCATCTAGATACACTTTCAAAAACTGATGGGTGAATTCTTTGAATGCAACTATGACTACTCTTGAGAATATTGAATTCTTTGAATGAAGCTATGACTATGTATTGGTAGGATCCCCATTCTGTGGAAAAAGTGGTCTTGTATCTATCTTCTGGGGATATCTTGATATGATGGTAGCCTGAGAATCCATCTGTTAATGGGTATGCTTCATGGCCTCCAACATTTTCTAATACCTCATCTGTGAAAGGGGTAGGAAAAGGGTCATGTAGCCAAGAATCATTAAATTTCATGAGATATACATAGATCCTTATCCCTCCCTACTTCTTTTTTTGAACTATCATAGGGCTTACCCATTCATATTCCTCCACTGGTTCTACGATTCCAACCTCCAATGTTATGTCAATTTTTTGTTTTACTTTTTTCTTATATTTTGGGTTCATTCAATATGGTCATTGTCTGACTGATGTAGCTTCAGGTTTGAGAGGTATCTTCATCTCTCCTATCTCTCCTACTATGCCTTTCATCTCTGTAAAGGTTGTTGGGAACATGTCACTATACTCACGCAACAACTATGTTATTCTTTCTACTATTTATTCATCCCAACAATCCCCAATATTGGCCATTTTGGGATTATCATTTGTCCCAATATTTACTTTCTTCACCTTGATTGGCACAGTAAATACTTCTGATTCGAGATATGGACCTTCCACCTCCTTTCTCCTTCAATTTCTGTAATTTGAATGTTGCGTGGGTCATCTTCATCTGGTGCTTCTTTCTGCACATGGTAGCATGACAATAGTTCTTTCACTGTCTGTTTGTTATGCTATTGATACTCTGTTATAAGTTCAACCTCTGGTTCTTAAATGAATATTTCCCCTCTAATTTGTTTGAGTGTTGAATCCATGTTTGGGTTCTCATATTCAAATGAGAAAGTGACTATAACATTCTATTGTAATACTGTCCATTCTGCAGTGCCTCTACGTAATTCCTGGTCTACATACCAGTTTGCTGGAATCCCTTCCAATGTGTGAATAAAGTGATGAGACCATTCTTTTGGTGGTGTCATTCTCCATAGTGTTCTGCACTTCTCCAAGTGTTGTGCTGGTGTCACATGTCTATCATATATATACAATTGGTTGCTTCCTTGTTTTGCACCAAATCTGATGTGCAGTAATCACTTACATTGGTACCAGTCCTTGTCTGTCTCTTTGTGTGCACCCCACCGTCTTGCAGGTGTTTCCTTGAGTGCTATATCCAGAGATAAGAGCCTCTCATTTTCTAACAATTCATCTTCATATCTTGTTAGGAATTATTCTAAGTCATTAACCCCATGAGAGTTGGGAGGTTCTCTTATCTTTGTACCTACCCATCTTACTGTGCAGTCTATTCTTGCACACCTTCTTGTGGAAAATTCATGTAATCTCTGCTGCCAATTCTCCAACCTTGTATATGAGTCTGACGCGCATGACATGATACTTCTCCAACCGAGTACCCCATCTGTAGTTGGATTCACATAATATTCTTCTCGTGCGGTGGTTCTGTATAACTGGTTAATTTCCTCTAGGTATAAACAAGTGGGTTCTACAAACCTTTCTCCTTTTGATGGATTTAATGGTGTAATGACTCTGTACTCTCCTTAATCTAATGCCATCTTCCTCGTCTTTAGGTTGATTATGGACTGATTATCAAACACCCAATCCAAGACAAGAAATGCCAGATAAGGTGTTGTTCCATCCACTATTTCTATCACTTTGAAATCGGCTTTAGTGCACACTCCATCCAGATCTATTGTCACACCTTTTAGCCTCCCAATTGGCAGAACCTTGTGTTGATTTGCTAGTTTCAACTAAACAAGTGAATATCCTAATGTGGGCTCTCCCATAATTTGCCATGTATTTTTGGGTAGTACATTCACTTCGGAGCCTAAATCCAGTATCATATCCCCCATGTTGAAATATCCAATGTTGGCATTCGGTCTGAAATCTCTGCTTGTCCTCCTCCTCGTATGAAGATGATTAAATGTTTTCTATTCTAGATTTTCCACTACATTTGTGCTACATCTTTCTAACATATTTTGTAACACTTTAACATATGATGGATCATTTAGTAGTTTAACACGTGATTGCATAAAAGAATTTATGAAACTTACTTGTCCTATGGGCCGTGCTTCAATAGTTTTATCCATCGATGAAGGCATCTCATACGTTGGTACATCCTGAGTATGCTGATCCGGATTATTTTCGGCACGAAATGAGAGCGGAGATATAATAAAGAAATGCGTAGAGATATTGTGGATATCCAATAATATAACATAAACGTATCAGAGATGAAACCATAAACACAGAGATACAATAATACATAATTTATATTAATAAAAGAAATGTACAGAGACTGTAAACATACAAAGTGAAGGACTCGATAGGATGGTGGCAGGTTATCTCTGAGAAGAGATGTGATGGCTACTCACATTCGCAAGAAGATGATTACAATGAGGCTCTCAAGTCCTTTTTACAATAAACAGGAATGTCAAAAACCCTAGACATCCAAAAACCGAACCCTAGGATATGAATCACCAAAAGTCATGTGGGCCCCATTTGGGTAAGTCAATACATCAACTTCCCAGGGTCGTAACTTTTGCATTTGATCTCTGTTTGACGCATATGATACATCGTTAGAAAGGTCTATCTGAGGAATACAATTTATGACAACAAATACCATGGAGTTAAAGAAAAAAACATTCGTCGATCGGTTGATGCCCAAAAAACGTCGTTTAGGGCCTCAAAACGACTCCGAAAGTTCAGAACCCGAAAACTGCCAAAAATAGTAAATTGCCAAAATTCCTAGAAAACTGTTTTGAGCAAGTTGGAAAAGGTGGGTGGCCACCGATATCCACCTGGATCAATCCTCCTTCCTTAGAAAGCAATGGTCTCCATTGCGTTGAGTTCCCAAGGGAGAGAGGGAAGCGTTTGCTGAATCTAAATCTTGGTGAGTTGCTTGCCTTGCTGGAGACGTCACACTGCTCGATTTGTGGAAGGCGGTCAGGAACCTGTTGAGGCCGAGTCTGTTCAACAAGTTGAGCTACATGAGAGGACTGTGTGCCAAAAGGAATCTTTGTGCTTTTCTGCAACCTTATCGACCTGCTTCTGTTGGATAGAAGGTGCTTGGGGTGAGGCTATAGTGGTTGCAGTGTCCTTCTGTTACCCTTTTGAACAGATTGTGAAGAAGCTGAATTTTGCAGTATGATATACTACCTTGTGGAATTTTTTAGGTGGAACAATAGTCAGAACTACCTATGGTATTCTGTAGAGATGACCCCCCCCTAGAGAAACAATTACATTGCGGGGTTGAGACTCATAAACAACATGGCACTTCCACATATATGGTTGGCCCAAGAGAACATCATAGACATCCAGTGGGGCAACATCACATAATACCTCATCCTTGAAGGATTGGATGCCCTATGACAATCGACACTGTTGGCTGACACAGAGATATCATCCCTGTCTAAGCCACCCAATGTTGTATGGATGCGGGTGTGGTGTTGTCGACAATCCCAACTGCTTAATGACCTCTACTGAGATGAGGTTCTTCTGGCTTCCACTATCAACAATAAAATGTAACGGGGTCCCCTTCACCCACATCTGTGAATGAAAAATGCACTCCTCCTCTTTAGGATTTGTTGGTTCTTCTGGTTGAATTGTTGCGGTTGGGACAATAGTAGTGGGGTCTGCGTCAATGATCTATCTTTTACCAGTATTTTCAGAGATAGATTTAGAATCAGGGTTCAGATCCTTGTCTTTGATCTCGACCACCAATGACTATTTTGAGCGACATTCATCGGTGTTGTGCCAGGGGATTTTGTGGAAATCGCACCATTTTTCGGTGTCCTTATTTTTCTTCCTGTGACCCTTCTTTTCCTGTGGCTTGGACTGGTTTTCGGGAGACTGTTTGTTAGGGCTATATTTATCATACTTTGGTTGTTGCAGATTTGCAGACCCAAACTCCTATTTGTTCTGGTGCTTAAATTTCTGCTCGATTTTAACAACATATCGATAAGCAACACCGAGTGATGAGATGTCCAGAAAATCCATTTTAGTTTGGATGTATCTGTGTAGAGCCCCATGGTATTTCAGAACCAAATTCCGTTCGAATTCTTTTATACCCATCTTGGTGCACAAGGTGTGGAAGATATTGGTGAACTCCAAGACTGCTTGGCCCCTTTGTTGCTGTAGTGTGGTCCATATCACGTACTAGTCCTCATAGTTTCCTATAGGGTAATACTATTCCTTTACCGCATCCACAAAAAAATCCCAAGTGGGATTGGCCCCATATATTCCAGACTCCTTTGTGGAAATTTGCTCCTAGTAAGTTTCCCACCAATGTTTGACATGGGGGATAGCTTTAAGGAGTGAGAAGGTGATCTTTTCCCTGTTGGAAAAATTATGAACAAAGAAATAACCTTCTAATAGATTTAACCATTTGTCTAGGGAATCCACATCTATCTGACCTTCAAATACAGGAATATCAAAATTAACGTATCCCTTAAAAGGAGGGTTTCTTCCAAAGTGGCTGTTTGATGATGATGCACCTGTTGATATCGACAGACGTTGAAGGATGTGGAAAAAATTCTCCATCATTTCGTCCCTCTGTCGCGTGAGAGCTTGCTTAAGCAATAGATTGATAGAATCTTCTGCTCCATCTTTTTTCTTTTCTTCCGCCATGGAGGGTTTCTTGGGCATGCGAGAGTGAGTGGGTGGCCATCGATATCCACCTGGATCATATGCTGTGCAGTTGATGTAGATGCAATGTTTGGATTCAATAATTCTTTTCTAGCTTGCTTGGATATTTCCTTTTCGTTTTGCGCATCAAACTGCTTCTGTGGTTCGACATTTTTCTTCACCCATTGGTGTTGTGTTGGATCTTGTCTTACTGCATCATCTCCTATCTTATCTCCTCCATGTGTAACTATGTTTATATTTCTTCCATCATTCCTCGCTTCTGCAGAGATCCATTGAACATTATAATTTTTCTAATTTCTCTTTTCTTGGATCTTCCCCAATAATGTCGGACAATATTCTGCGTCATGGTCGGATGCGCGACAATACATACATGTCGCAGGTGGAAGTGGATATTATCTTTCACAGTGTCCTGGTTATTGACATTTATGGCATACCACCAGTCCTCTACCTCTTCCTCCACTTCTGTAGCTAGCTCGATCTCCTCGTGGTGCATTGTACTGTGGCACCTGGTTACACTGCATGAGATTATACCATGGCTGCGCGATATTGTATTACGGTTGCACAATGCTATATTGTTGTGGCACAATGTTATATGGGGCTGGTACTTGGTTAAAATGTGGTGCAACTTTCCCTGTCATCATCACTTCCTGCACCCTATAGGTGTCTGATGTTATTTCCCTCATCAACTCCATTGTCCTACAATTTTTGTTGTCATGGCCTACTGACTTGCAAAAGTTGCAATATGAACTCTTAGGAACTGTCTGGTATTTCTGCATCATGCCCCTGTATCTTATATATCTCACACCATTGTCCTCTGGTCGGAAAAGGGTTCAGAGGTCATGTTGCCATGTACTGCTCGAATGTCGAGCATTCATTCTTGTGGTGTCCTTCTGTCCTACATGTGGTACACCAAACAACTTCTCTTTTGTTCTTACTTCTGTTATGGTTTAATTGAAATGTTAGATTCTTTAGGTATTCCTTGATCTCCTCTATTGTTGGATCTATCTTCTGATATTGGTTCTCTTATAGTTGCAAGTTTTCATGCAGAGCCTCTTCCTAGGTCTGAAAATTTTGTTGTCTCAAAGGATATTTCAAGTGTGGTAGTAGTGAGTTCACAAACATATGCGTATGATGCATATCTTTCATGACATACTTCATCTTTCCCTTCAATTGTTTGAATCTCTGGTCTATCTCCCAGAAATATTCTCCTAGTTTCTGTCTGATCTCTATCATCTCATTCATGTGTTGATCCTATGAGATAGGCTTTTGGAATTCATTTATCAACAACTTCTTGATATCCACAATCATTCTGGTTGTTCCTGGTGGACTGTTTGCAGCTAAGCTCATGTACCAATCCAGTGCATGGTCTCTTAGCGTGATGGCTAACTGTGCAAGTTTGGTATCCTCATCTGTGATATGCTTTGCTTCCCATATATTTTCACAGATGAAAAAGTGCTTCTTCGGGTCCTCCGATGCCTCTCCATTGAATTTAGGTAACCTGATGGTGGGATCATGTTTTTCCATCCCGAATGATAAAATACTACCTTTGTGTAGTGTAGATCCTTGGCTAATGCTTCATGAACTAGCTCCCCCAGTTGTTTCTCCCTGTGTAGATGTACTTCCTGCTGTGTTTCTTCCACTGAAATTTGGTTGTCTAAATGGTGGTGTTCTTTCTGGTGTATTATTCACACATGGGTTTATGGGTTCCACACTGACACTAATATGGATAGGAGTTCTGCCTTTGGTTTTCTCTCTTGGACCTATTGTATTCCATTCATATGTCCTGTGCAATATTTTCTCAATCTGATCCACATCCCAGAGATCCTCCACCTCTTCTTCATCACTTGCCAAGCCTTTCCTCACGACTATGGCTCTCTTCTTATTGTTCTTCCAGCTGTTGCCATGATCTGCTTGATCTGGTATTCCTCCATCATGATTAGATCCAAGGCCTCCTCCTTCTTTCCTTTATCCATCTCTTCCTCCATTTCTCCCTCTCTTGCCAGTGCTTCCCCCCTTCCCCCATGCATGCAGAGAAGTTTAGTTGTCTGAGGCCATTGTCATTACACCTTTGTTATATAGTAACATATTACTGGAAGCATAAAATGATATGATATACCTACCTCGAGGTCCCTTCAGGAACTCTTTATCTACCGCGTTGTAAGAATTTGCAATATCTATTGCAAATTCTGTGATAAATCCTGCAACAATGTTGTCTAACCAGAAATCTACTATTCGCGTAAATTTATTGTCAACTTGTTGTAGCTGTGAGATCTCAACAAGATTCCATTCTAGCTGTCTGATCTGATTTGTAGGATGGTTGTCTCTCAACTTCAATATCCACTCTTGTAGCACATGTGGGAAATCACAGAAAAATAATTCATGCAAGTCACTGAATACGTACTTGTCCAAATATTTGCGCCGTGTTAAATTCGAGTTTCTGTTATCTTTCTGCGCAAATTCCATCTTCTTTTTTTTCAACCAACCTTCGATATCTGCCTTCGTTAGGTTCCATGATCTCAACATCCCCTTTTATATTCTCATTCTTTTAATGTTTTGTAACCATATCTTCACGATTCTTCAACAGATCTCATACACTCAATCCCTTTCTATTCCAACTGGAAACAAAACCATTTGTTGGTTATAGTTCACTCCTGCTACCCTCCTTGGGTTGACCCAGATTCAGGTCCACTTGGTTTCCAAAAAATCCCTCATAAAACTATCGGCCCTCCTAGTAAACCAGAAGGCAACACATCGCACGGGATGCACTGTGCAGTCTCACCCGAGATAGTTATTATGGGTGGCTGCAACGCTTAGGTGCTTACATCGTGGGAAATGAGTGAGGATCTGCGATTACACTTTGTAGTCTTCATTTATTTAATCTAACATTCAACTTATATTGATTAATTTGTCATTCTTACGCATGCATGCAAATTATCAGATATAGCTAGTCATTCACACATTTTTTTATCATCTAATCATTAACAACAAAAGAGATACATAACATTCAATCACATAACACATAACACATGATATACTATGGTTTATCCCTCCTGAGCTATGTCCACAAATATTTGTCTGTTCTTCTCTTATATTATTATGGTTCCAAAACTACAATGCTTCGCGCATTACAACACTCCATCCAAACCGGTCGAGATCTACAATAAGGTGGACTAGATCACACCATGCTCCTCATCCTATGATATAACCCTCAATATCTCCCTTTTCCCCTCTCCTCAACTCAACAACTTACAATATCGATCAGGTTTTCAATCATTCTGTCTTTTTACATCACAGTAACACTGACCAACCCAAAAAGAACAACAAAAAACAACCAAAAACCCACACCCAAACACAACAATGAAAACTCTCCGACCTAGACCTCCTAGGTACCTACTTATACATATTTTTGGCTTACCAACCATTACATTCTCTTACCAAAACCCTAACCCTATCATGGCTAGGTATTCTTGCATGCGTGCCTCGCATGTCTTCCTCTTTTGCATGCACGTCTATTTTTCACATGTTGCTTTTCCTGCATGCACGTCTACCTTACACATGCCACTTCTTATTCATGCACATTCGCCTCCCACGTCATGCCTTTCCCTAAAAAATAACATGCACCCAACATCAAGGATCATGGATCTCGTGACGTGACATGGAAACCTGACACACTTTTTAATTTTTTATTACCAAACTTGATGTAAACGGGATTTAATGGTGCAACCTGCGTATACACACGATGCATAACTGTTAGGGCGCATATATGTGGAAAATATGATTTTTAACTTAGGGAGGTGCAAAAGGGGACTTCAAGTCTGCATAGGGAAATGGAAAATGCCTTCTGAGAAAGTTGCATGGGGTGAGGAAAATCTTTCTATAACAGATGCCCCCTAATGTGTGAGGTCAGAGGAGTATCTACGATGGCCGAAATACATTATAATTCTCAGAAGTGGAGTAATGGAGACCCAACTAGAAGAACTAGTTTCTCATAAGAATATTACAATCCATAATGACTTTGTATAGATGGATGCCAATTTGAATTACACTGCAGATCCATGTGGAAATATACCAAACAACTGTTCATAGCCATGAATAGGAAATACAAAGTAGATAGATGCCATCGACTATCATAGTCACAAACAAGGCCCAGTGAAAACCAGTCTCAAAATCAATCTGAATATATATGTATACAACAGAGTACAATATGATCTCCCATGATCACTGAAGTCATATAGGTACTGGTCCAATGAATGATATCAATATATTAGGAAAGATGTGACTATAAAATGATGTCGTCAAGTCTCCTACACGATCCACCAAATGTGCAAGTCTACATCATGTGAATAGAGGAGTTGAGGTCGAACATAATGATATTTTGTTTGATTACTGGTCATTATGGTATACCATTAACAAATGCGAGACATCCTACCGATAATGAAAGTAGGTATCAAGGCACTGAATACATTCTTACAAGTGTGAATAAAGGTGTTGAGGTTGAACACTTGAAGAATCCATTGATCATGAGATATTGATGTATTCCCAACTGTCGATGGCGAGATAACCTACCACTGATGACTACAAGCATCTAGGTACTCATAGGACTCTAGGCCTCATTTCCATCATAGATGAGCTGAAGTCGATGGAAGGAGACCCGCTGAAAGGAGAACATTAAGACATATCTCATTAGTCAACATGAGGTACAAAGCAATAGATTGATGATTTGGAGGAACTCATACGAAGATCATGTTCACGAACCAACAACCCTGTGCATCTTTCGCATGCACCAGATGCAAGTAGTGCATGAAAAATACCCTCTGAATAATATCCAATAAGGAAATGCCGAAAAGGCGAGGAAAATGCCAATAAGGCTAATGGCATACAAGAAAATACATTAATCCCAATGTGTGAATAGATTTATTGCCATCGAAAACAAGGGAAATCCCCTAGTCAATGACCAATGAGGAGATGTCAACTGTTGGGTTCAAGGTTACCTACCCATAATGAAAGTAGGACCAAGGTGCATAGTAGGAATATATCTTCATGTGATTATGAGATACAATGAGGGTATGACCGACATGCAAAGTCAAAATTTTTGAGAAATGACTGACACATGCTTATAGACATCCTTTGAAAAAGAGCATGAGACATATGGAGGAATCTGACATCATAGACTTGATAATGAAACTTTGTGATGTAGGAGGCACCAATCAAACTCTACATAGGGAATCGAAGAGTAACCAGTCAGAGGAGTAAACTTTGAGTAACTAGATCAACTTCCTAAGGTCATGCTAAACCCAAACTTTGGATGCCAAGTGGACTCAAAAGTTTGTGCTCTGTTCAAAGGCGACATTACTTCTTCCAACATGAGATAATATTCCTTTCCCGACTGTCTTTTTTTTGTTTTTTATAGACAAATGAATGCTATGATACAAGAGAGGAAAAATGTGTCACGAGTAAGCAACTAGTCCCAATAGTGGAACATATCTATGCTCAATGCAAGGAGGTGCATGCAGGATGTGGACACTCAGGGGAATGTTTCCTCTTAGGGTACAGGGTGTTAAGATGCAAAGGATATAAACACAAATCTGCTTGGATGGTGATGCAAATTGTTGAGGTAATAGGCTTATAATGTGAAAGAAAGAACTGTCAATAGGCTCAATACTACAAGCAAGAGAATGGTATGCAATTACAACTTAACTCCAAAGAATGTCCTTTTTCATGAATTTAGTCCCCTAGGCCTGAAAAAGTATAAAACAATACCTAGGAGAACTCTTCTAGACACTAGTGACTAGAGTATTCCTTTTTCGAAATCAGTCTACTTGGTCCAAAAAAGGGTTAATCTTACACCAAATAGACGTCCTTTCAGATCCAATTAACGAGTGTGAAAGAGACAAGTTCACTCGTCAATATTTTTCTCTTTTTGAGAGAGTTGAAAAAGAGATTAAACAAGACTCAATGGGAGTCCCATAGGTATAGGTCGACATGCTTATGAGTAAGAATATGAGGCTCAAACACAAAGTCATATTGCAACTATAAGGGACTCTTGGTCTTATGGAAAAATATCTACATGGGCACCAAATGGCACAAAGGTTCTAACTATGGCACCCATGTTTTGTAAGCCTCTACCATCTACTAACAAGAGTTCTAGTAGCAGAAATAAGGTTCCGTGTCGCTAATAAATGGCTTCGTACCTAAGCCATATGAATCAAAGTCATAGGATAATGCAAGAATGCAAAATGGAGTGAGGACCTATTCTATATGCTTTGTAAGAGAAAATACCTGCCAAAGTCATGAATGTGTGACATGAAACTAGAAACCGTAAAATCTCCCTGGACAAAAACCACCAAAACCAACTCCTTCCATTGCACAATTAGTCCACTAGGTCAAAATATTAGCAAAGAATATGTAAAGTGGGTAAATGTTTTCTACAAATAGAAACAAATAACCAATTTTACCATACCATTTTACATTTTTACCCAAATAGTGCATTTTGGACCAATTTGCCCACGATCTTCAAGTGCCGATTGCGGGAGCTACGAGTGATGAAATTAACAACTATCTGGGCCAAGTACTCTTTCCTCCTCTTCATTTCTAATGGTTTAGAATTTCAAATTAGTCCCAATTTTTTGAGTTTTTTAAGGAACAACTTATGAATCAGGGTGTACGTAGGCTGTAGTTCATCGAGTCGCATATATGGAGACATGTACGCGGGAAAATCAAAGCCTGCCCACATATATGCAACCCTACACACAATTGTTACCACAATAGCCCATGTACAAGTCTGGAAATTGGTTTTTAAAAAAAGGTTTGACTCAAAAATGGATTTATTCTTGCAGGATGGTACTTGAATGGAGAGAAAGAGAGAATGATGAAGTTGATGTTGCAGTGGAAAGATAGCTAGGGGCCCAATTAGCACTAAAAATATATGGGCTTTACAAGTTTTGGGCTCTAAAAGGAATGAGGGATCAAGTGAGGTTGCTCCAAATG
>ML823078.1:0-23086 GCA_009831015.1 Picea engelmannii
TAATTGACGTTGTTTTCATAATGGCTAAGTTCTCACTGGATTGTCTAATTCACACTTTTCACTTTTCTATTGAAGTCAATATCAAGTTTATCCCTCTTGAATTATCTTTCATTGTTAAATTCCATCGTGATATTAAAAGACACTGGAGACATAACCATCAACACTATATTTGATTTTTTCTCGCTTTCATAAGTTAGAAAATAGTTTCTTGCTTTCATAGGTTAGAAGATAGTTGTCTTCCTTTCATAGCTTAAGAGATAGTTTCCTTGCTTTTGTAGGATATATAGTCATTTGCTTTGGTAGATTAAGGAATAATTTTCTTATCATAGATTAAAAATTAGTTGTTAATTCCTCTTTCTTTCAATTTAGTAGATTTTCTCTCATAAATTAGAAGTAGTTGTGAAGTTTAAATTAAGAATAGAGTTGACTTGTCTATTATCTTAGTTAGTTGCTTATTGAATAGTCTTAATTAGTTTACTTGTTGTAGAAGTTATCCTAGATTAGTTAGTTGTTTACTTGCTTTAATAGGTTAGTTGCTTGCTTTTCCATTTTCTTGCTTTCATAGGATAATTGCTTATTGAATTTGAGTAGACTAGTTGAAGTAGTTTCTGTTGCTATTTGCTTATTAGATGAATAGTTTGGTTTTGCTTATTGTTATGCTTAAATAGTTTTCTTTTGCTTATTATAATGATTGAACTAGTTTTCTTTAAGTAAGGTTTTCATTTGTTTCCTTAGAAATATCCATCGATCCTTTGTCCAAAGGTTACTTAGGATACATAGTTTGAGTTTCTTAGTAGGGTTAGATCATTAGTAGTCCTTGCTTGAGTAGATTAGCCCTTAGATAGCCACTTCCTTAGTTAGACTATACTACTACCAATCCTTCTACCTTGGCATATATTTTTCTACAACTCTAAGTTTACTCACCCCGGGTTGACAATTTAATGGAGTGTTTTTTAGTGTCTTTTTAGTGCTTATAGAACACCCATCATTTTTGGTGTCATTGTCAGGGAGTTGTCTCAAAGTAGGAAATAATTAGGAAATAGATTGCTTTTAGACCTTAGCATTAGTTTGGTGGTGGGGGGACTTTAAGACGAGAGGTAAGAACCTCCGCATCTACTATAGCAGGTTCCCCCAAACCCAATGGTAGTTTTTCTTTTTCTGTTTGTTTGCTTTCATGAACAGACCTAGAGATCCAAAAGATAGATACGTTAAATCTAAGTCAGACCTTTCAACCAAGGTTCCTTCCTATCTTTTTGGGGGAAGGAACGTTCTAGACCGATAACCTCCCCAAACCGATACCGAAAAATAGGAGCTATCTCAACCCAAAGAGATAAAGCAGTCTCTGAAGAGACTAAGACGGGGAGCACCATAGAACAAAAGTTGAAGCGTCAGTAATAGTGGGACAGGAGGCAATACCACTTGAGCCCTCTGCAGAACCAAACAACACAACCTTTATTTCCTTACCACCACCAAGAGAATGAATTCGAAGGTGACCATTAGTTTTGAATAACTCTCTCAAATCCTAGCAGTAGTTGGGATCTCTTCTTCTCAGGAAGAACACATCTTGACAATAGCCAAGAACTTGAATACCTCTCTAGAAATATTAGAAGAATCAAGGTCCTATGAGCTACAAAATGATGTTCCTTGCCAAAATGCAAAGGAAGATGAAAAATTATGGACTACATCCAATGGAGAGAAATCATTAAGAACTGATATTGAGGAGTTCTCAACATCCATCTTAGCAGATCCTTTATGTACTTCAGAAATCAACCATCCATAAGAAGAGGATATGCATAGCATGATGAAGGAGAGCATAGAAATTATTGTTGATGAACGTCAAGATTACGTTGAAATTTGGTTTCAAGAGGTCATCAGGCCACAATACTATTCTCTTCTTAAACACCTTCTGATGCAAAAACAAGTAGGTTGGTTTGTTCTTCATATCCAGGTAATCACTGCGGTAACCTTTTCATATATGGATATGAGTATGTTTCTTATCTTTCTCTGCACATGGTTACACTGGAAAAGTTCTTACACTTGAATAAATATTTTCCTTTCTTTTTAGGTAAGGTAGGATAGTAAATAAAAACTGCACATTGTTAGTTTAGCTTAAAGTCCAATGCAACCTCATTTTTCGTTTTCTTTTTAATAAAATAACTATGAGATACATGTTCCAGTGACTTGATCTCATTGATCTTATTAGTTTTTGATATTTTAGAGTGTGGTTTTTGACAAATAGTCGTAGAGATTTCGGTAGGTATTTATTTCACCAGGAGTAGACAATTTCAAGGAGATATAAAAGAAGGATTTTCTTCAAAAACATTACTATATTTGAACCTTGTTGTCTGCTAAGCATCAAATGAATAATGACTTGATGTAATTAGCCATATTTTTGCAAAGAATTTCATCTTCTTTTTCTCAAGGCATCTTAAATAATAGTTTCTCTTGAACCTCCACCACTATATAAGGAAGTGGCACCATAACCATCAAGCTTAGAGGTCTCTCGTACAGTTTCTCCAAGAAACC
The DNA here is from genome assembly GCA_009831015.1 of Picea engelmannii. NCBI lineage: Eukaryota > Viridiplantae > Streptophyta > Pinopsida > Pinales > Pinaceae > Picea > Picea engelmannii. Next base: position 2,527 of record ML823078.1, read on the forward strand.
TGAGTAAGTGAGTAAAGTATCTTTATTAAAGAGTAACAAGGAGGTCTGATTAGCAGTTAGTCATGGAAACATCACAATAACTTACAAAAGAAGAAAGTGAGTTGAGCCTAGAGATACCTTTCTGTTCTTTCTCAATGGTACCATCCACTACACACTAAATAGCTTGATTATATCATATATTTAGATAGTCCATGTCTGCTTAAGTACCCCTTATATCAGGACAATCACTAAGGAATATAACGAAAAGTCATCCTCTAACATAAATACCGTCCCAATTGAGAAAAAAAAAAGAGAGAAATAAAAAGTTGTTTTCAGAGTTGTCCCCCCATCTTCTTGCACAAAGAAATCTTATACTAAAATCTTAAAAGATGGAGGTCCGGTCTCTGAGGGTGTAAGAGGCTAACCCGTTGGGATACTGAACAGGTCTGCTGGCAGTGGGTACCAGCCTGTGGTATGACTAGGTAAACCCGTCGGAGTATTGAACAGGCTTGCTGGCAGCGGGGCATTCTACCTAGCGAAGATGATAATCTGACAAAAAATAAATAATAAATTTAAAACTTGTCTTGATGTACGGCATTGCTTGTAGACAAAGCTAACATGAAGTATGTATGGTTAAGCTAAGGTTAATGAACTCAATACATTTTTCATTGGGAACTAACTTTGAGACTACCTTGAAACTCTCTTGCCTACCTCTTCTTATCTATATATAGAATCTCTTATCCTATAGTTGAGGCAATATTTTAACCGTATCGTTAGACCAATCTGTGAAATTTATCTCTACACTTAATAAGCTGTAAATCTTTGGATATTGGGAGAACTGACTCATTTCCTATATTTTTTTATCGTGAGGTGTCACAATACTTAGGTGTGGGGGAGCGGTTCATGAGTTGACAAATGATAACATTGCCTAGAAGAAGTAAATCTTTATAAAAAATTATGTGTGTTGTTTTCATAATATAGGCTATTATATCAGCAGTTATTTTATTTTTGAAATGTTAATTCCCTGTGTGTTATAAACTACTGTACATTTCGTTAACAAACCACTTAACTGGTTTATTTTCGTTACAAACTGTTCATTACAGAGTTATGATTACATGCCTTATAGAATGTGATATAGAGGGATGGATTGTGTGAGCACAATGAAAAAACAAATAGCATTTTTATGTTTATGCTATAGAAGACTGCTTATACTTAACTACTCTTTGTGACAAATACAGAGCGATAAAAACTGCTAAATACTTACTGCCATCTGTATTACAAGCTTATGAAAAGAGGAACAGTGGTTTGAATTGTTACATATCGATGAAATGCAATACAAATTCTCCTGTTCACCATGCCTACCAGTACAAACCAAGACTTTTATTAGTATCTGTTAGTTCTGTCAATCACCAATGATCAAATTTACTCTTTCATGTGATTGATAGGGTTATTAGGTCAAATTGTTATATTTTCAAAATAAAATTATCAAATAAAATTTGACATCTCTTGGTTGTAAAATGGTCATCGATGTGTCTACGTGTCATTACTACTACCTCCACTCATCCAAGTTCATAATTTTTTATCATGGTCATGTCATCATTCCTTGTCATAAATTTTCAAATGCTTGTCTTGGTCAAAGTTCTACTTCAAAATTGGTTTCTGAATTAAGGAAGATGAATTTGACAAAAGTAAAAGAGGTTTTTGTCAATCATAGACCAAGAAACAAAAACCTCCTTCATTTTATGCACATGTGTTATTATTTGAGAGAAATTCCTCAAATACAGTTGCTATAGGAGGATTTATGCACATTTGGACAACTTGACTTCAAGTCAGTTTTTCAGAAGTTTTAAGAAGGTGTTTGTAGTTTTTGATGACTCCATTGTCTAGAAGAAATCATAAAATTTTAAACCATACCACTTTAAGCCCAAAAATCCTCCAGGAAGGCCTTCAAAATCCCTCTCAAAGACCAAACTGAGTTTATGCTAAGAGCACATTGCACTTCTGTAATTTTTGAGTAATAAACTTAAGGCTTGGATTATGAACAAATGGGAAATTATTTTTGAAAACTGGATGAGGTTTTTGTTCATAAAATAACCAAAAATAATAACCTCTCTCATGTTTTTAGTATACATTATGGTTTGGGATATATTCAATTCTCTTAGAGGCCTAGTTTTTCAGAAAATAAAACACTTTGTTTTTCCTGTTTTAGTCATGTTTTCCTAACAACTGGAAGTGAAGTTTTGAAAACCAAGAGAGGTTTTTATCAAGGACATATTCAAAAACAAAAACCTCTCTCATTTTTTACACAGGATTTATTTTATTTTATTTACAGGTGTCACTTTGATACCTATTTTTCATAAGTTCACTGGGCCAGAATTGTTGCGTTTCTAGGAAGTCACTTTTGGAACTAATTTTGCAGAGGTAAAATTGTTGTTTTGCATGGTTTAAAGGATCAAGTGTATAATATACATCTCAAGGCTTCCTCACATGTCATCAGAAGCCTCCAAAAACTCCAAACCCTCCAGTTCAAACTTAGAGAGCATGAAACACTGAGTCGTCATTTATGCCATGATAATGTTGTCCTACAAGCCAAGATGAATTCTCTACAGCGTTTGGTTGATGATATGACTGACACCAATAATAGTCTCTGGATGAAATTGAAACATCAAAAAAGGCCTAAGTCAAAATCCCCCGAGAAAGGGGGAGAAGATTCTAAAGCTAATCCACCCCCTCCTTCTCAAGTTTAGTCATGAAGGGAAATTTCTTTTTGTTTGCAATGGGACCTGCAAAATCTTAAGTGTGGGGGTAATGTTGGGCCTGTGATATGACTAATTTTATGACGTTAATTAGATCCTTTTTTTCGAATGTGTATATGCGTTTTCATGTTTTGAAGAGTTTTTGTGTCAAAACACTATGATCCACACCAGGTATGCATAATTTGTGTTTTGCAATGATTTTGAGCTTAAATCAGTATATTTTTATGATCCCAGGAGACTAATTCATGTTTTGTATATCATAGGGCAAAATCACATCTTGTTTTTTCTTCCGGCACTCCATCTGGCACTCAATCTGATACTCCATCCTACACTCCATCTGACACTCCGTCCTGCACAAAAACCATGGGCGATTTGGCAGTTATGGAAATGGCGGCCAACGATGGGCGAATCAGAGACATGAGTTTTGCTCATGCTCATGGCCTCTAGCTACTAAACTCTTGACAACTCGATTTGGGTTGTTATGGTGGGCGATTATTGGCTCGCCTCATTTCGGCAGTTAGGGCATCTTAAATGCAATTTACTGTTTTTAGAAGAGGATCGACCCTCCAGTGGTTGACCTCTTAGATTGAAAAGCTTATAAATACCACCTCAGTGATCAGATAATAGTAAAGAAGTTCAAGAATAGAGAGTAAGGGAGAAAGACAATTTTATTGTTATTTTGCTAGAATTGTGTAAAACCTGCGTTTTTAGTTTTAATGGTGAATTCGCTCTGTTGAAGTTCGTGGTGTACCTTTGAAGAGTAACCAGGACTTGCTAGGGGGCCCACCAGCAGTCTGGGTGAATATCCTATTAGTTTTCTTGTGAATTAGATAGCATAGATGTCTTTTCATTTATTTTTTGTACATGAATTGTCATTTTGCTTCTTTGTTATATAAATTGTTGTTTATGATTTAATTGGTTTAATTTAGTTTTGTAGGTTATTATGAGGAATCTTGTTAATATGCAATGAATTTCTAGTTAGTAGAAGCAATATTGCAAGCTTAGACACTAACCCCATGTGTGATTAGATATTAGATTAGACTTTCTTTATGTTGAAACAGAGTTTAAAATCAAGTTTAAAATAGAGTTTAAAACATAATTTTAGAACATAATTTTAATTCATGCTTTCTTTGACAAAGCTTTGGTGGATGGATAGTCATTAGAATTTAATTTTCAATTCTAGTTTGCCTATCTAGTTGCTATTTAGATTTATTTATTTAATTTGTCATTTAGTTGTTCATTTGCTTACTTGTTATATACTGAAATAGTGTTTAATTTTTGTTTATCAGTATTTCCTCTTTTCGCAATTTGAATTGTTAAGATAGAATTAGTTTAGCTTACTTCATGCAATTTCTTTCTTAGATCTAGGTTGGATTTTCAATTCATAGTTAATTATTGAGTTTAGTATAGTATGAGTTTGCTTACGTAGTATAGAGTGCAATTGAAATTCATAGTATAGTCTCGTTATACTGTTGATGATTAATGCATGAGTAATAATCACATGGATATGCAAGGTAATTGATGTTGTTTTCATAATGGATAAGTTCTCACTAGATTGCCTAATTCACACTTTTCGCTTTTCTATTGAAGTCAATATCGATTTTATCCCTCTTGAATTATCTTTCATTGTTAATTGCCATTGTGATATTATAAGACACCGGAGACATAACCATCAACACTATATTTGAGTTTTTCTTGCTTTCATAAGTTAGAAGATAGTTTCTTACTTTCATAGGTTAGAAGACAGTGTCTTGCTTTCATAGCTTAAGAGATAGTTTCCTTGATTTTGTAGGATAGATAGTCATTTGCTTTGGTATATTAAGGAATAATTTGCTTATCATAGATTAAAGATTAGTTGTTAATTCCTATTGCTTTCAATTTAGTAGATTTCCTCTCATAAATTAGAAGTAGTTGTGAAGTTTAAATTAAGAATAGATTTCACTTGTCTATTAGCTTAGTTAGTTGCTTATTGAATAGTATTAATTAGTTTACTTGTTGTAGAAGTTATCCTAGATTAGTTAGTTGTTTACTTTCTTTAATAGGTTAGTTGCTTGCTTGTCTATTTTCTTGCTTTCATAGGATAATTGCTTATTGAATTTGAGTAGACTAGTTGAAGCAGTTTTTGTTGCTATTTGCTTATTAGATGAATAGTTTTCTTTTGCTTATTTTTATGCTTAAATAGTTTTCTTTTTCTTATTATTATGATTGAACTAGTTTGCTTTAAGTAGGGTTTTCATTTGTTTCCTTAGAACTATCCATCGATCCTTTGTCCAAAGGTTACTTAGGATACATAGTTTGAGTTTCTTAGTAGGGTTAGATCATTAGTAGTCCTTGCTTGAGTATATTAGCCCTTATATAGCCACTTCCTTAGTTAGATTATACTACTACCAATCATTCTTCCTTGGCATATATTTTGCTACAACTCTAAGTTTACTTACCCCGGGTTGACAATTTAATTGAGGGTTTTTTATTGCCTTTTTAGTGCATATAGAACACATATCACCTATGAAGGTATTCAACAATGCTTTCTTCTTCTTTCATTTTTAGATTTTCAAACTGAGTTCTATACGTCTGTAGTTTGGCTTCCCCGGATTTTCTATCTCCTTCATATACAACCTCCAATTTGTCCCAGATTTCTTTGGCTGACTTACAATGCATAACCTTCACACATATAGAATTTGTCAACCCTCCTAGAATTGCATTAACTTCTCTTGAGTTTTCATTGTATATTTTATTTCCCGCAACATCTTTGGGTGGAGTAGTTGGTACAGTGTAACCATCTACAACGGATTGTTAGATATCAAATCCAAGGGCCAGCATGAAGTTTTTCATTCTTATTTTCCATAGAGCATATACACCTCCATTGAAAAATGGTTCTTTGTTGTTAGACATTCACTCTTGTTTATCCATCTTCAGGATCTACCTTCCAGTTGTTTAGACTGTGCTGAAGGCACCCGCTTTAATACCAATTTTTGGAATACTGAGAGGGGGGGTGAATCAATATTACCGTTTTTCAACAATTAGTATTCACTTTTATATTTTGTTAATTACAACAATAGATTAACAATGGAATTGTTTGTAAAATCAATTATATAAATATAATTAATGGGAATTACAAGGCTTTATGAAGAATAGTGAAGGACAAAAATCCTTTTTAGAGCACCAACTCTAGGAGACACAAATCCCCTTCTTCATGGAACCAACCCTAGGAAGCAGAAACTCCTTTGTTTCTTTAGGGAACCAACCCTAGGAAGCACCAAATCCCTTGTTTCTTTAGGACACCAACCCCAGGAAGCACCAACTCCCTTAAATTAAACATACTTATTAAAGGATATGAATATTTTTTTGCTCCTCCCTTCTACCCTCACTTCATAAGAATCATCAATTCTTATTCTTGGACTCCATTGTTGTTTTGATCTTCTAATCTAGACTACAGAGACACTTTCTTCTCACCATTCTTTCTCATTTATATAATATTGCAACTAGTGTGAGCTATGAAGCATTGTGTCCCTTGGTTTGGACCATCGCACCTCTTCATTTTAAATTAACAATAATATTTTTTTATTATTCAAGCATTATTGTGAAGGCTTTTAATTTAGTGAGAGTGCTTTTCATAAATCGATCACATGTATGGATCGATTTCTTTTAACTCGATTCCATGTCTCTGTAAATATTGCAGAAATAGAATTTTGCAGAGGCGCTTCCTTCAAACCATTTACATGTGACCATCTGGGCAAAACCTCGGGCTTATTATGTAAGAGACGTTCTCAATGCCTCATGTCTTATGTGTTTGTAACCCATGACCGGGGGTTGGAACCTAGTCCTCTGGTACTTTGGCCTTCAAGCGTTTTTATCTCTCATCCAATCTTTTGGGGTTTCAACTCTCTGAAGTGGTTACCTCTCACAAGGGTTGATCTGATGGTTGGTGTGATTCCTGGAACCAAATCAATGGACTAGATTTGATCATTGCATTATCCTTCCACTACTTAATCCAATGGCTATGACTTAATCAAAGGTTGAGATGGGCGTCCACTGTTTACTTCAGGACTTCGGGGGTTTGGAGGTTCAGGTAATTGTTGTTCCAATTTCCATCGGAGTTGGTCAGCACTGAAGTGGTCAACATGGGAGTTATTACATCATCTTTCCACTATGTTTTGATCTACCAGTCATCTGAGAATCCAGAGGATCTTAGATCAATAGTTAGCATTGAATTCATCCTTCTGCTCTTCGATGTTAAGTTCCAAATATATGAATACAAAATACCACAATAGTACCAAAGATATATGAATACAATCACCACACAAGATATATGAAACAATATAGAAAACCTCCACTTTATTATATGAAACCCTTAGGGTAGGGAAACACCATACAATGGATCCTATTATGGAAGGGATCCTCTCATGTTCAGTTCCCTCTTCGAGGGGGCTTCCTCCTAATGAGCTTCAACTCCAAATTTAATATTTCTCTTCATGTCCCATTACATTGCTTGAACCCCTTTATATAGTGCTACCCATCACCTAAGAACATTATAGAGGAGGAATCTTCTAGAAGCTTAATCTTCTAAGAATTCATCTTACATTTATTATATCTAACTACCATAGTGGGCCTTATTTAATAATATAGTGGACCTAGTCCACCTTACATTGAATGGCCTCCTCTATTATCACTATGGGCCCTTTGGGAACCCCCACTACCTCTCTAGCTACCTAACAGGGTAATTGTTGGTTTCCCCCGAAGGAAATAACTCTTGTAGTGATGTAACTTGTTGACGTCATTGCTGACTTGGCACTAGCCGAGTAGCTTCTATGTGTCACCTAGATTTATGACTTACGTAACCTAAAGTTCCAACTAGACCTTGACACTTGTCACCATTTGATTGCATCATGTGTCCTTGCTGATGTGATCTTGATGACATGGATCTCCTGACGTGGCACATGTTCTACTCCTGGTCATAGGTTCATATGAATCCTTGATCCAATGATTGTGATAAGCTCTTAGATCAATGGTCCAGATTTATTTTGGCCTTTGGGTCTTGTGGTTATTCATTCCTAATTCTCAATTCTCTCGAAGTGAGATTCCCCGAATAAACCTCAAGCAACTTGAATTCATCTAACAATCCATATTTGACGCACAATGCTTAACACGATCCAATGGTTTTGGGGATTTCGACTATTAGGGATCTCGTGAATCCTTGATCCAATGACTGTGATTAGTTCTAGATCAATGGTCTAGATTCATTTCGGCCTTCAGGACTTTGACTTATTTGTTCCCAATTCTCAATTCCCATGAAGTGAGATTTCCCGATTAAACCTCGAGCAAGTTGACTTCATCTAACGATCCATATTTGACGCGAAAATCTTAACATGATCCAACGGTTGTCGGGATTTCATCTATTTAGGGATCTCGTGAATCCTTGATCCAAGGACTGTGATTAGTTCTAGATCAATGGTCTAGATTCATTTCGACCTTCGAGAGTTTGGGTTATTCGTTCCCAATTCTCAATTCTCTCGGAGTGAGATTCCCCGATTAAACCTCGAGCAAGTTGACTTCATCTAATGGTCTTGGTTTGTTCCGAAATATACATCAGTGAACATGATTCTCCCTCGATTCTTTTGTAGTTTTACTGTGGGGATTTCAATCTTGATCTTGTTTCTGTAATGTGCTTTCCCTTCTGAGTTTTTTGGTAGTCTCTTATGCATGTTGTTCATAACAACTCATCATCCTTGCAATGCACTTTCCCTTCTGAGATTTTTGGTTTTGTACTAACTGATCAAGATCATTGATCTATTGGGAATTTGATCCCGATGGTGTTTCTACATTGTGTTGATCTTGTGAAATCTAATACGCTGTCTCTCTCGAGCTTTAGGTAGATTCCTTTGCATGTTGTTCATAACAACTCATCACTACATCATAATGACATTAGTTGTTGACATCGATGACATAATCAACATTGATCATTTTGGCCCTCTTTCACATCCATTCCAACACCATAACACCATGTCCAGCATTCTCCCCCTTTGGCATTGATGGAAACCTTTTTTTATTTTTGAAATTTCTTCCTTTATCAATTTCCTCCCCCTTTGATAACAATGGCAGAGGGGATCTTTCTTCGATCCCCCTGTGGAAATGCTCCCCTTGACCATGTGCCCCTTCTAATACGATTTTGTGGTTTTTAATGAGGTTTTTGAATTACTCCAAATTTTTGTCGAATATTTTCAAAAGTACTCTTGTGAAAATGTTTGCAATCTATTCTTTGGTGTTTAGATACACTATTTTAACTATTTTTTGGGTAACTTGATCTCTTACGAAATGGTATTTAATTGGGATTTGTTTGGTTTTAGAATGCATGACCAGATTTTTAGAGATACTTATGGCACTAGTGTTATCATAGTTAATAGTAATGGGATTATTATATCTTATTTGTAGGTCTTCTAAAGTTTGCCTCATCCAAAGAACTTGTGTGCAACATGATGCAACAACAATGTATTATGCCTCTACTGTAGAGAGTGATGTGGGTGTTTGTTTCTTGCTTGACCATGCTACCAGACTTTTTCCTAAGAAAAATGCTCCTCCACTGGTGTTTTTCCTATCATCTATTCTATGGGCCCAATATGCATCAGTATATGCATTTAGATTGAAGTCGTTATCTTTTAGATACCATATTCCAAGTTCTAGGGTGCCTTTTGTTAGAATATAATGGATTTGCTCTTTTTTTCATTTAAAATATCTCTATTGTCACCCAAACATAGGCCGAAGCCACCTTCTGAGCACCTTAACCTTGATAGAGAATCACTCTGGAAGCAAACCCTAGGCTAGATAGCCAAACAAAGGGTAGCGCACCTTTCCCTAAGGATAGCGCACCAACAAGAGCTGATCAGATAGTCCAAACCCTAACCAAGATATAGTCCAAGCCAAACATGATCTTCTAGTTGCAGCAACTACAATGGAAGCTCTCCTCAAACCTACACACAAGATTGGACACTGCAGTGTGCACAGGTTGTTGCTCTACAATTCTGAGACTACCTGCCAGAATGAGAACTGACCTCCTGTATTTATACTAATTCTGGCTAACTACCTGGGCCGACTTCTCATTCTGAGTATTTGTCTATTCAGTATATATTATTATTTATGGATGACTTATTCTCTTGGAGGCTAATAACCTAATATAAAATATCTTCTTGAGCTGGCAAGTCGTCTAGGGTTATTAACCAACTCATTAGGTTTTCTTCTTGCTTCCCAGAGTATTCTATCCTCGTCATGTTTACATGTGGAGGTAAATACCTCCCGCATCTACCATAATATCAAAACTCCCTCCTAGCTAGGGAGGTATTACAGGTAATGGTCTTGAGCACAAAAACATACCATTCACCCGGTAGCATCAACATAGTTGTATAGACTAGATCATGACTAGATCATGAGCACCATCATCATCATCATCAGTGTCATTAGCTGCATCATCTCTCAAAACCATACTCTATCTGAGTAATCAGACATGATGCTCACCCCACAGAGTGATACAAGAGCCATTCCTCTAATCTAGAAGAATAAATGTTCTAAACCATTTTCCGTCTGGGAAATCTCTGTCCTTTGATTATCCATCCAATACTACTGATAGTCTTCAAGGAAATAAAAAAAAAATAGAAAACAATTGTGTCTATCCATAGTAGTACATAACTACAATCCAGTGGTACACTACCACACCAAGTAACACACAAGTACTTGATCAACAATTTATAGTCACGAACAGTGGAACAGATCCACCACAGTAGTATACATCTACTGTCATATAGTCTTCATAACAATCATCTGATATCAACTTGGGCAGAAACAATCTTATGATATAAACTAAATCATCTGGGCCAATATTTCATCTATGATATCTGAAAGAATATCTACGCTCAGAGTAGAACAATGAGATATCTGGACTATTCTTCTCAAGCAAGGAAGAATAACTGTCCTATTTTCTGAATCTAGACCATTCCCCACCCTGGTCCATTCTTCCTACACTAATCAAAGTGCACCCTGGAGAGAATGTATAAACCCTAAGGAATGTCTGTCCCTGATTGCTCAGCCTGGACCATTCCCCACCCCGGGCCATTATTCCTACACTAATCAAAGTGCACCCTGGAGAGAATGTATAGAACCTAAGGAATGACTATCTGAACCATTTCCTCTATTAACCACAAGAGGAAAATATTGTCCTACATCAACCTTGAAAACGGACCATTCCTCATGCTAACCACAATGAGAAATTGATGTCTGGAGAGGCGAGCCAGTCTTCTTGAGTAACCCTCAAGAAAAGAGACTGCCCTAGACCACTCCCCATGTTAACCACAATGGCAAGTCATTGTCTATGATACATCAGCAATCTGGACCATTTCCCATGTTAACCACAATGGGAAATCGTTGTGCGTCAGAAATCTCAATCCACTTTCCGAACAGGAAAGAATCTATCCAAGCTGGACTATTTTTCAATGAATGTCTTCAATAATATTTTAGTGCTCCCTCCCAACCCAAGAGTCATCTCTTCCTTTTTCAATAAGGAAGTCGTCTCCATGAGCTCTAGCTTGAGTACGTAAACTCTTTCATCTTTTACCCAAATGTCTGCTTATCTACTCATTTTTGGAGATATGTATTGGAGAACCACTTTCTCCTTTCTGGACTTCATTACAGATAATGTAATGCTTGATTTCAAATGTACTTTGGTCTGGAACACTAGTTTTCTCTGAAGGCTTCATGTAGCTCTAATCAATAGAGTATATCATTGTTGGAAAACTGTAACATATCCATGTGGAACTTCTTTTGTCATAATGATATCTGATCTACTGAGTAATCATCTTGATACAATATCTTTATAGAAAATCTTCACCACGCTTCTGCTGTGCACTGAAGGTTCTCCACCAAGTTGTCTTCTTCTATCTGTATCCAGGGATCTCTTTCTGATATACCTCAAAGTCTCGAGGTTGCACTTCATACGCTCTTTATTCAATTTCTCTAGAGAAAATTCTTTGTATTCATCTGATGTAGAACTCCAACTCATGGATGTTGTGGATGATATAATGACTCATGTAGAGATATGTCTGGTGTATTGGAACAAGTAATTATCATAGTCTTCTCCCTTCATCTGGGAGAACCTCTAGTTCTAGATCTCGCAATGCTTTCATTCATAAGTATTTCATACACTATTCTTCATCATGACTTTCAGTTCCTCTTCTTGATTTCTTTTATTGAGTTCATATCAGGTTGGTAATCTTGCGATTCTTAATATAATGACTGGTTGTTCTGGCTTCTCTTTCTTTCCTGGAATATTCATGTTCTTCCTGATGTTTTTCTTTAGCTCTTGGGTCCATGGAGTTTCTTATAGATTCCATGCCCTAAAGATTCCATTTCCTTATTTCATCATAGGATCATGGATGTGGATGGACAACCAGGGATCTTTTAAGGCTTCTCTTCGAAGAAGACTTCTTCTGCGGTTGAACTGAACGCGTATTGTCTTTCATGGCTGCTACCATACTTCATTATTTTAATGGATCGTAGGATTAGCTCCCTCCTAATCCTTTCATCATGTATGAGTGCATATAATTGGCTCCCTCTATCTAACAGAGTCCATGCTTCTGTCTGCATCCTTATTATCTTCTGTAATATATAATTGGCTCTCTCTCTCTAAAAGAGTCCATGCTTCCGTCTTTTTGTATTCTACAAGAACGTTATAAGTCTTTCTCTGACTTCTTTCTATCTTTGCTTCTTCTGAGTCTCTTCATGATTGATTCGACGTATTTCATCCTTTCATGTGTATTTTCTAATGATATCAATCTGTATCTTGTTGTTCTTCCATAGGTATAGTTCTTCTTGGAATACATTATCTTTCAAGGGATAGATATACAAGATATGTACAGAGATGATACAAATGAGATATGTACAAGAAATAAGAAGAGTATTGTTACCTTTATAAGAAGAAGTCTCTTTCATCCTGCTTAGTCTTCTTTGTAGGTTCCTTTTCTTCGACAACTTATGCTTCGTGTTTTTCCTTCCTTTTCCTTAGATTGGGACAATGATTCTTGTAGTGACCATACTTTCGACAGTTGAAGCATTGTATTTATGAAATGTCTTTCTCTTGATTTGGCTTCCTCCTTGAGACAAACTTCCTTTTGTTCCTGAAGTTCTTGAATCTTGTTGTGAAGGCTTGATCATCGTACTTCTTTTGGGGTTTCTCTTTTGCACTGATCCTTAATTCTTCTTGAGCACATCAAGTCCAAAGTTCTTCAAATGTCGGATACTCCTTTCTTGTGTTCATGCTTGCGGAAAATGCATCCCACGTCTTGGGAATACCATTGAGTACTATGTTTACCAATTCCTTCTCTGAAATGATCTCTTCAATATCTTGTAGTTGATCTCTTAACTGAGAGATTCTCACAAAGTATGATGTTATGTTGTCATCATCATTCATCTTCATGTCACAAAACTCATTCTTCAGACTCATGACTTGTCCAATGTTTCTGACTGAGAAGAGGTTTGTTAGGGCATTGTACATCTTCTTCGATGAGTCAAAATGAGAGATGTAGGGTATCAAGTGGTCTTTTACAGAGTCCACTATGATTCTCATGGAATTGATGTCACTGTCTTTGAACTTCTCCATAATTGTAACGTTTTGTGGTTCCTTCTCTTTTACTTCTTCAAACACTGGTTCCACGATCTTTCCTTTCACAATATCCAACACTTTATTCTTGGAAAGGATGAGGTCAATCCTTGTCTTCCACGCTCTGAAGTTAGAGGCTCCATCTAACTTGTTCTCTGACTTCATAGAATAAGTCATGGTTTCTTTGACTTGGTCAACCCTAGATTTGACCAGAAACTCAAACTTGACGTCTTGGCTTGCTGAGAGTATCAGGAGATGCGATAGGCTAGGGCACACTGATCTTTTTGTAAATTAGGTCAATCCCTTCACTTAAGGTGCCTCGACGAGAGGATTAGGATTTCTGCAACTATTCCTGGTAGTAACCCTAGCGGCAGTGTCTTTGAAGTTGCTTCTGCTAGTAACCCTAGTGGTAGTTCCTCAACGAGCTCAATATCCTAGCGGTTATGTTTCCTTCCAGCGTTTAGACTAAATGAATGAGGTGTGGGCCCATAACCTATTAGAATATAATGGATGTGCTCATTTTTCCATTGAAAATATCTCTATTGTCACCCAACCATAGGCCAAAGCCACCCTTCAAGCACCTTAACCTTGATAGATAATCACTCTGGAAGCAAAGCCTAGGCTAGATAGACAAACAAAGGGTAGCGCACCTTTCCCCAAGGATAGTGCACCAACAAGAGCTGATTAGATAGTCCAAACCCTAACCAAGAGATAGTCGAAGCCAAACATGATTTGCTAGCTGCAGCAACTGCAATGGAAGATCTCCTCAAACCTGTGCACAAGACTAGGCACTGCAGTGTGCAAAAGTTGTTGCTTTGTAATTTTGAGACTTCCTGCGAGAATGAGAACTGGCCTCCTGTATTTATACTAATTCTGGCTAACTTCCTGGGCCGACTTCTCATTCTGGGTATCTTTCTATTCAGTATATATTATTATTTATGGTCGACTTCTTCCCTTGGAGGCTAATAACCTAATATAAATTATCTTCTTGAGATGACAAGTCTTCTAGGGTTATTAGCCAACTCATTAGGGTTTCTTCTTGCTTCCCAGAGTATTCTATCCTCATCAGGTTTACACGTGGAGGTAAATACCTCCCGCAGCTACCATAATATCAACACCTTGAAGATATACGAATATTTGTTTTACTGCTTTTAAGTGAGTTTCTTTAGGTGCATATTGAAATCTCCCCACGAGTCCTACAACTTGCATGATGTCAGGTCTTGCTGTTGCTGAATAGAGAAAACTTCCAACCATTGATCTATACATTGTTTGGTCCACTTTTGGTGAGTATATTCTAGACTTAGTTTACATCCAATGACCATTGGAGTACCCATAGGTTGATTGTATTCCATTTGAAATTTCTTCAACATTTTCTTGATATATTTGGTTTGGGAAACAAATATTCTATTTTCTATTTGATTTACTTACAAACCTAAGAAAAATGTTAGTTCTCCCAACATAGACATTTCAAACTCTTCTTGCATTTTGGTTGCAAATTTTATGCTTAGTGTAGTAATATTACTCCCAAATATGATATCATCTACATATACCACTACAACAATCACGTTTTGATCCTCAATTTTTTTGTATAGGTTGTTGTCAGTAGTCCATCTCTTATATCTTTGTTTTTGTAGGTACTGATCAAGCCTAGAGAACCATGCTCTGGGGGATTTCTTAAGACCATACAGGGACTTTTTAATCTTGCACTTTTAGTCTTGATTTTTTGATAACAAGAATCCTTTTGGTTGGTCAACATAGACTTCTTCTTCTAGTGCTCCATTAAGGAATGTTGATTTGACATCCACCTGATAGATTTTGAAATTTCTGAAGCATGCAAATGCTAGGAACATTTTGATGGCCTCAAGTCTTGCTACTGGAGAGAAAGTTTCTTCAAAATCAATACCTTCTACTTGGGAATATCCTTTGCAAACTAATATGTCTTTGTTCTTTATAATCTCCCCATTTTCATTTAGTTTTTTCTTGAAGATCCCCTTGGTTCCTATCACATTCTTGTCCTTGGGTCTTGGAATTAGTTCCCAAGTCTAATTCTTCTCTATTTGGTCTAGTTCTTCATTCATTKATTTTATCCAATATTTACTTTTGATAGCTTCATTAACTGAATTARGTTCTATAAGGGRTAAMATTTCTTGTTCTRAGTCAAAAGCAAGTTTCCTTCTTGYTTCCACTCCTGCACTTTTATCTCCRATAATATGGHTTTYAGGATGATTCTTTTGAACTCTTTTTGAYGGAGCTCTTGGAAAGGGTGTTTCTTCATTGTCTTMTTCATCAGTATATGGTTCATTTTCCTGTGTTTCATTATCATCATCTTCTTGTTGAGATTCTACATCATCATCTTCCTGTTGATATTTTACATCATCATCTTCTTGTTGAGATTTTTTATCAATGCCATGGGATATGCTCTTTTTTAGATCATCTATCTTTATATTGGCACTTTCCACTACATTTAGTAGTCTAAGATTATAACATATGTATTCTTTCTTATTAGATGAATATCTTAAGAATATTACTTCATCAGATCTTGGATCAAACTTTCCTAGGTTATCTTCATCATTCTTTATGTAACATTTACTTCCAAAAGTTCTAAATTGTTTTACAGATGTTGGCCTTCCAAACCATAGTTCATAAGGGGTTTTTTCATGGTTGGGTCTCAAATGAGCTCTATTGAGTATGTGAAATTATGTGTATATTGCATCTCTCCATAATTTGTCATAATTCTTGGCTTCATTTAGGATGGTTCTTGCAACTTATTGAACTATTCTATTTTTCCTTTCTACCACTCCATTCTGTTGAGGAGTGCTGGGAGATGAAAACTATCTTTTGATACCATGATTTTCACAGAATTGAATGAACTCTTTAGAGGTGAATTCTTCTCCATTTTCTGATCTCAGACATTTAATTTTGAGATCTGTTTCATTTTTTACAAGGGCTTTGTATATTTTAAATTTCTCAAAGGCTTTTGATTTTTCTTTTAGAAAGAATACCGGGGTCAATCTTGTGTAATCATCAATAATCAACATAAAATAGTGTTCACCATGAGTACTTTTGGTTCTAGTTGGTCCACATAGATCTGTTTGAATAAGCTCTAATGGTTTTGTTGTGGAATGCTCTTTTTTTTTTTAACCTAACTCTTGTTTTCTTTCCTATTTGACAATGTTTACAAATAAAATCTGAAGGCTTAATCACTTTTGGCAGGTCCCTAACTGTCTTTTTCTTGTTGGATTTGATCAAGTTATAAAAGCTTAAATGTCCCAACCTTTAATTCCATAGCCATATTTCATCTACTTGTCTTAAATGACATTTTTCTTCTTCATCTATATTAATGATGTACACATTGCTAAATGTTCTTGGTGCAACTGCCACTAGCTTTCCAATGTCATTTTTTCTGATCTCACATTTCTGAGAATCAAAAGTAAGTATTTGATATGATCACATGTTTGACTTACACTTAGGATATTTGGTTTGATATTTTCTACCAGAAGTACATCTTATTCTTTGGTTTTATTATTTCCTAAACTAGCAGTTCCTTTTCCCAGTATCTTGGCTGACATGTTATCTCCAAAAGTTACTTTTCCTTTTCCTTTCTTATTTAACTTGAGAAATTTTCTTTGATCTCCAGTCATGTGTTTGGAACATCCACTGTCTATATACAACTAACATCCTTGATTTCTTCCATATAAGGCTACATTGCACTCTGTTTGCTTTTTCTTTCATTCTTTTTTATTATGGGAAATATTTGTCTTTTTTATCATATTTTGTCAATCTACATTCATTGGTTTTATGACAATAGTTGTTGCATTTTTGGCATTCACTATTGAAGTATTGCAAAGGAGAAAATGAGTTATAGTTTCTCTTTTCTATATTGTACTTATTGTTCTTATATCTTTGGACATTTCTATGATTGTATTGTCCATAAGCTTTGCAGTGTACTTCCTTATGTCCAAAATTATTGCAAGAGTAACAATATCCAATAAACAGATATTTAGGGGGGTTCCTTTTGATGATTGTATTTTTATTGTCATCTTTTACTCTAGTAGGGAGTATTGATTTATGTTTATGTGTAATAGTTTTCAATGGTATCATCTGTGCGTTATTATCTTCTTTTCTTAATGAGTTTTTCAGAGCATTTGTGTAACTGATTGGTTTCTTGACTGATACTTGTGATGTAGAAATTGAGTCTTGGGTGTATCCAAAACCAGTGTTGTTGTTTGGTGACCTTTGATTACTGAGAATTTCATCCAAGATCTTTGAACTATTTCCAAATTGTGATCCCTTCTTTTCTTTCTCGATTTCACTTTTTAGCAACTTAATCCCAGCTTCTAGTTTCTCACATACTTATTTTTTATCATTAAGTTGTTGTAAAATGAATTCTTCAATTTTATTAGCATCCAGGAGCTGGGACTTCAAATCAATGATGGCATGTTCTGATTCTTTGATGGTTTTGGAAAATTCCCTCTCTCTTGATTTAGTAGCTTCTTTAATCTCTAGAAGCTCTTCCCTTAGTACCCTATTTTGTTTTTTAGTTTTTCTTAGTTCTTCAATTATAATAAGGATTTCTTCTTCAAATTTCACTTTTTCTTCATCTTCTGAATGTTTATCATATTGAGTTTTTATTCCCATAAATAGAAGCTTTGGTTCGTCTTCTTCATTTTCTTCTGATGGGCTACTGTCTTCTTGGGTAAAGAACGTTTTGTTTTTCTTGTAGAACTTCTTTTTGTTATTAGTGTTGATTTTCTTATGATGTTTTAAGGTTCTTTCGCCATCACTTTCCTCCTACTTAGGATTGGGACATTTATTGGCAAAGTGTCCAATTTTTCCATAGTTGAAACATATTAGAGGAATCTTTCCTTTGTATTTCCCTGTCCCTTTCTTGAGTTTCTTTATGAATCTGGCAGTTTCCTCATCAGATATATTTGATAACTCATTATTGGTCTTTTTATCCTATTTGTTTTAGATGCTTTAAAGGTTGCTTCTCTTTTTTATGATTTATCATTCCTTGTTCTCATTTCATATGCTATAAAAATTCCATGAAGCTGATCAACTATGAGTGTGTCAATATCAGGCCTATCTTCAATTGTAGAAATCTTGGCATCATATCTCATAGGTAATGACCTTAGTATATTTTGCACAAAGGGTTTATCTATAAGTTCTTCTCCCATTGCTCTGATTTAATTAACCACTTCATCTACCCTATGAAGGTATTCAACAATGTTTTCTTCTTCTTTCATTTTCAGATTTTCAAACTGAGTTCTATAGGTCTGTAGTTTGGCTTCCCTGACTTTGCTATCTCCTTCATATACAACCTCCAATTTGTCCCAGATTTATTTGGTTGACTTACAATGCATAACCTTCACACATATAGAATTTGTCAACCCTCCTAGAATTGCATTAACTGCTCTTGAGTTGTCATTGCAGATTTTCTTTTCTGCAACATCTTTGGGTGGAGTAGTTGGTGCAGTGTAACCATCTACAACAAATTTCCAGATATCAAAACCAAGAGCCAACAGGAAGTTTTTCTTTCTTATTTTCCATAGAGCATAGCCACCTCCATTGAACAATGGTGATTTGTTGTTAGACATTCCCTCTTGTTGATCCATCTCCAGGATCTACCTTCTAGTTTTTTAGACTTTGCTGAAGGCACCCACTCTAATAGCAATTGTTGGAATACTAAGAGGGGGGGTGAATCAGTATTACCCTTTTTCAATAATTAGCAGTAACTTTTATATTTTGTTAATTACCACAATAGATTAACAATGGACTTGTTTGTAAAATCAATTATATAAATATAATTAATGGGAATTGCAAGGCTTTATGAAGAATAGTGAAGGACACCAATCCTTTTTTGTTAATGTTTATGCCATTATTATAGTTCTTTGCATTTTAATATATAACAACAACATAAAGACAAGATCACTGAAAAATACACAATCACAAGAGACACAACATTTATCCTGGGAAACCCTCTAGGGGAAGAAAACCCAGCAAAACTTCCTTATTAGAGATGGCCAATACAATGCCAAAAGATAACTCAATCTAATACATAAGATCCTCTCCAAAAGATGCGCCACTACCTCTCTTTCTTCTCCAACTGCAATTTTGAAACTTGTCTCTCAAATGAGCAAGTGAGTTGTGTTCTAAGTGAGGCGTTGGAGTCTTTATTTATACAAGACTGGCATGTGTGAAGTGTCTCTTCACTGGCAGGGATGACTTCTCAAACTGGGTGGTTATAACCACCTTTAATATATTCTGGGGCCTCTTTAATATTTGTTGGGGCCGACGTCTTATTCTGCCTATTATAATTATCATTTGACCAATCCGCAAAAGGGGATTTGGTCTTATTACAATAGCTGACATGATCAATCCATAATGGGGATTGATCCAATGAATAATATATCAGATAATAATAAGAATACACTT
The DNA here is from genome assembly GCA_009831015.1 of Picea engelmannii. NCBI lineage: Eukaryota > Viridiplantae > Streptophyta > Pinopsida > Pinales > Pinaceae > Picea > Picea engelmannii. The sequence continues at coordinate 22,336 of ML823078.1, forward strand.
TGCAGTTACATTATTTCAACACTCCCCCTTATCAAGAAGGGTATTCTTCAACAACATCAGGAAAGAGAGAGTTCTACATCATCAGTGGCATCAGGAGGGCAACATCGTTAATATCATCTTGGAGCACTAACTGGCATATCTATAAATCATTGAAATTTTTCTTCATTGGCAGGCATCGTCATTCTCAAAGGAATGCAATCATCATCTGCATCAATATGGATTAGTATAAAACTAATACATCATCATCATCACAGCATGAGGTTGTCTCATCATCATCATACTAGAATGGTTTTATGTCACAGTTATCAAGACAGAAGCACAGTTCTAGTCTCGTCTCATAGTCTTTCTTTATGTCATAGCAATAAAGCTGGAAGCAAGATACTCGTCCTGCTTTACGTCACAACCATAAGGTCAGAAGCAGGATGCTAGACTAGCTTTATATCATAGCTATCCAGCTGGAAGCACAGTGCTAGCCTCATCTCATCATCTTGCTTTACATCACAACCATAAGGTCGGAAGCAAGGTATACGTCCTGCTTTACGTCACAACCATAAGGTCGGAAGCAGGATACTAGACTAGCTTTACGTCACAGCTATCCAGTGTTGGTCACTATAATTGCTTAATTAATTTTAAACAACCAAGTGAAACATAAATTATCAACCCAGGGAAGTCTTTTGTTTCAAAGATAGCCACGCACTATATATGCTCAATTCCAAAAGAACTTAGTGTTGTAGTAAAGAAATTCACACTA
>ML823078.1:36156-48059 GCA_009831015.1 Picea engelmannii
TTCTAACTAATGGGTGAATCTTGTGATGAAGGTGGGCCCTCCCTTCTCACAAGATTCCCCTGGAACGGGAAAACTTAGAGGCGAATAATCAAAGCAGTCTTATATTCATCTGTCGAAATATCACATTACAAATTGAAAGAATAAAATGCGTCCCGCTTCTCTGGAGTTGCTTCAATACATCAAAACTTGGATCCATCGAATGGTGATTTCCCTTGAATTTAAAGAGGAAATCCCTTCGATACAATCATTACAAAGCATATCTGAATCCTACACTAAATCGGATCTTCTTTCTAAATCAGCATAGGATGTCCTATTCTCACGCAACCGAATGCTACTACAGGAGCTGCACGAGATATTGTTGTTACGGTTGGTGTAACAACTCCTTCTCATAGCTGTTGATGCTGTTTCAGCATCACAATTCACGGGCTGTTTCAGCCAAGTGAATTTCTCTCTTGACTGTGTCGGCCTTGACTGCTAACTGTCACAACTCGTGTCTCAGCATCGTGGCGGTCTCTTCTGTGTTTCAGCATCTGCACTTCTGAAATAAGTGACAGCTCCGTGTTTCGGCATCTGCATCTTCAGACTGTGTAGCAGCTCCGTGTTTCAGCATCAGTTCAACAACGACTTTGGACAGTTCTTTGTTTCAGCACCGGCCTCAAATGCTAATCTGCAGTTATGGACACTTATGCACTTCTAATCAATGGTTAAGTACGAGAGTGATGTAAAATATCATGCAAAACAGATTAAACATGTAGTGATGAGAAAGGACGTTGTATACCTTGGAATGATCAGTTGGAATGATAGTATAAGTCTAAACACAGGTGGTCCAGGGTATAATAATGACAAAAAGTATGGGCAAAAAGGTACAATATGTGGTCCTAACATCCAGCTGGAAGCTCAGTACTAGTCTCATCACATATTCTTGCTTTACGTCACAACCATAGGGTCGAAAGAAAGGTATACGTCCTGCTTTATGTCACAACCATAAGGTCGGAAGCAGGGTACTAGACTTGCTTTACGTCGTAGTTGTACTACCGAAAGCATAGTACTAGTCATATCACATCATCTTGCTTTACGTCACAACCATAGGGTCGGAAGCAAGGTATATGTCCTGCTTTACGTCACAACCATAAGGTTCGAAGCAGGGAATATCTCATCACAACAACTACTCCCCCTTTCGAGGAACGTCCTTTTGGACTATGCCAAGCTTATCTCAGAAGAAATCAAACTTTACACAAGATAGGGGCTTGGTCAACACATCAGAAACCTGTTCATCCATGCTAATGTACTGGAGCTTTATGGCTCCTCTCTGCACGATGTCACAGATGTAATGATATCGTATCTCTATGTGCTTCAACTTATCATGAAATACAAGATTCTCTATCATCTTTATGTAGATTTGGTTGTCACATAGGATCGAGGTTGCTTCCATCTCTAGGTCAAATAGATCGGTCAACAACTTTCGAATCCATATAGCTTCGCAGCTAGCAAAACATGAAACAATGTATTCTGCTTCCACTGTGCTAAGAGAAATGTTGGATTTCTTTCTACTTTGTCACAAGATCATGGTTGATGCCAAACTGAAACAACATCCAGAAGTGCTTTTCCTGTCAGCAACGCTTCCTGCCCAATCTGAATCAGTGTATCCACTCAATGTGAAATCATGATCTCTTTCATAACTGAGACCACAATCTAATGTACCCTTAACGTACCTCATCACATGTTTTGTAGCCACAAGGTGAACATGTCTGGGCTCTACCAGAAACTAACTCAAGGTGTTCACGACAAAACAAATGGCTGGTCTATTGTTCGTCAGGTACATCAATGATCCAATAATCTGTCTGTACAAGGTGACGTCAAATGATTTTGACGAAGTGTCGACCAACAGCTTGAGTTTCGCTTCCATGGGTGTATTCATGGGCTTGCATTCCAACATGTCGAATCTCTTTAGGATTTCGATTGCATACTTCCCTTGGTTAAGGAAGATTCTCTCTGGACTCTACCATACCTCAAGACCTAAGAAATAATGCATTAGGCTAAGTTCTTTCATTTCAAATTATGAGGCAAGTCTCTTCTTACATTCGGTGATGAGCTTTTCTTCTCCAATTAAGAATAAGTCATCCACATATATCAATATTATCACTTGCTCGTCATTCATAACCTTGAAGTAGAGGTTAGAATTTTCTTTACTCTTGGTAAAGCCTAAGCTCATCAAGAAACTGTCTATATGGCCATACCAAGCTCTGGGAGCTTGCTTCAATCCGTATAAGGATTTCTTCAATTTACAGACATGAGACTTCCTATCTTCAACTTCAAATCCTTGAGGTTTCTCTATATACACTTCCTCTTTGATGACACCATTTAGAAAGGTTGTCTTTACATCCATCTGGTGTAACTTCCACTTCATCTTAGTTGCAAGGGCTATGATGGTTCTAATCGAAGTGTATCTGGCTACAGGAGCGAATGTCTCTTCATAGTCAATGCCTTCTTTCTGAGAAAAGCCCCGAGCGACGAATCTTGCTTTATATTTTTCAATACTTCTGTTAGCAGCATGTTTTATTTTGAAGAGCCATTTGGAGGATACCACATCTTTACTCTTTGGTCTGGGAATTATTTCCCATACATCATTCTTGATTATGGATTGGTATTCTTCTGTCATGGCATCTGCCCATTCTTTCATCTGAAAGGCTTCTTCAAAGCTGGTAGAATCCTTCTCCAGGAGGTCACACATCTAAGCCGTATAACTGGAAAATGGCTTTGGTCTTTTCACCTATCTCATGGTTCCTTGGGGAACACCATACTTCTCCCCATCTTGAATAAGTTCTATAGCCCAAGCTAGATTTCTTTTATGGAGGATTGTCATCTAAGGTGGTTCTTGAAATTCCACTATATCATGATCTTCTGGAATTTCCTCATCAGGGGAAATTATGTCTTCCCTCACTGGCTCTGCGGCTCTAGGAACCTCCCTCTCTGTAGTTCTGGGGATTATGAGTTCCTCTTCATATACTTCTTCAAGCTAGCATATTCTTGATTTCTTGAGCATTGCATCTTCATCAAAGGTCACATCCCTATTGATCTCAATGTGGCGGTGACTAGGTATATAAATTTTGAAGGCCTTGGAGACCTCACAATATCCCACAAATATTCCCTTATTTCCTGAAGGTTTCATCTTGTTTCTCTTCTCTTTCAGTATATGAATAAATACTGGGTATCCAAATATTTTGAGATGGCTTACCTCTGGCTTCTTTCCGGTGAACATCTCTTCCGGGGTCCTGAACCCAAGTGCACTATGGGATAATCGGTTTTGCACATAAATAGCCAACATTGATGCTTCTACCTATAAGAACATAGGAAGATCTTGATCATGGATCATAGTCTTCACAGCTTCCATCATTGTTTTGTTCTTTCGTTCAACTACACTGTTTTGTTGGGGATTGTAGGGAGTAGTGATTTCCCTCTTGATCCCAACATCTTTGCAGAAGTTCATGAACTCTTTTGAGGTGTATTCTCCTCCATTATTTGACCTGAGTATCTTATTCTTTCTTTCATAAATATTCTCTATCAAGGCTTTGAATTCCTTGAACTTTCTGAACACTTCATCTTTAGATTTCAAGAGATACACCTAGGTCTTACAAGAATAATCATCAATGAATGATACATAGTATACATACCTGCTAATGGAGGCCGATGGCATTGGGCCACACACATATGAATGAATGAGTTCTAGGAATCCTTTTGCTTTGTTGTCTCTCTTCGGAAAAGGGTTCTTGATGTTCTTCCCTTGTGCGCATCCATTGCATATGCCTTCATGGTCGACCTTAAGTTCTAGTAAACCTGTGACCACTTTGCATATGTATGGTAGCGCCTTGTAGTTGATTTGAGCTAATATTCTATACCAAAGTTCACATGAGTTTTCAATGGCGTGAGCCATGGCAGTTTCTAAGTGACCCTTTAGTCTATACAAGCCATTTTCTTCACTTCCAATGATGATTGCTTCATTTATGGTTTCTCCTTTAGCCCACATACGAACTTCTCCATCTATAAAGGCAACTCTGTAGCCTTTCTTTTCTAAATCTGAAATGGAGAGTAGGTTCTTTTTCAAACCTGGTACATATAGTATGCCCTTCATTTTTAATGAATTCCCTTAATTCAGTTTGTAGTTTGATTCTCCCACTCCCTTGATGGCATATTGGTAATTATCTCCAGGTGTCACTTTCTGAGAAAACTTATTTTCTGAAACACAAGAGAGAATGTTTTTCTGACCTATCATGTGCTTGGAGGCACCACTATCAATGAGCCACGTGTCATCTCCATGTGTTATCGATCCTGAGAGGGCCGAGATTAAGACATAGTCTTTGATCTGTTCTCTTATCATATTTGCAGGTGGCTCTTCATCTTCGACTGCATGGGCATGGTGCCTCTTATGTTTCCTCTTGTATTCTTCTCGTCTGGCTGGACAAACTTTCACAATGTGTCCCATATTGTCACAATGATAGAATTGTACAAATGAGTAGTCTCTTTCCCTTCGTTGTCCTCTCTTCTGAAATCTCCTTGGATGAGATTATTTATTATTGAATCTGTTTGGCGGTTGAGGCTCTTTATGAGTCTCCTTGTGGAAGTAGGGTTTCTTCCTTCCTCTTTTGGTGTGAGTAGCTAGGGCTTGATCATCATCTCTTGCTAGTAGCGCTTCACGGTTAGCTACTCTTGTTTCTTCTTGGATGCATTCTTCCCNTAGACTATCAAACTTTAGTTTCTCCGTTCTGGCACATATCGTTTGGATGAATGCATCCCAAGGTCTTGTGAGACCATTTAGGGCCGTCATTATGAGCTCGTCTTCGTCTATGGTGTCTCCAATCGCTTCTAACTGTTGTTTGAATTCTGAAATTCTAGAGAAATATTCTTGGATCATTTCTCCTTTTTGTATCCTCGTATTCTTTAGTTGAGTTCTTAGATTCATCTTCTAGTTTATTTTCTTTCCTTCATACAGTCTACTTAGGTTATCAAAAATTTCTTTCGGAGTGTTATTTGATGACACATAAGGAATCAGGTGGGCTTTGATTGAATCTGCAATGATTCTTTGGGCCTTGATTCTGTCCTTTTGATGCTTTGCTTTCTCTGTGGCATCTTCGGGTTTCGACACTTCTTCTTTGATGAATCTTGCTAGGTCATTCTCTACAAGGATCAGGTCGATCCTATACTTCTAGGCACGAAAGTTTTCCATGCCTTTTAGTTTGTCAGCAAGTTTCATGCTTGCAAACATCTTTTACCTGGAGCTAGGAAAATGACCAAAAAATGAAAGTGCTCAAAATCAAATTTTGAACTTATCAGGAGATGCGCTTGGCTGAGGCAAGTAGCTTGGTGTGCTTGGATCTGAGAAAATCCAACTTTTACCCTTCCAAACTTGATCTGTGCATTTCTGGACTGGTGCTTCTGATTTTCGGGTACCTCTGGTACTCTGGTACTTCTGGTACTTCTAGTTCACTAGTTTTCTGGTACTTCTGGTACTTTTGTGAAACTCGGGTTTCACTTTCCGGGAGATCCACCCACTGAAAAGGTGCGCTGATGATGCCAAAGTAATCCTTGAGGGAGGGTGCACTTTTCTAGATGGTTTTGGGGTTGAAAAGCTTCACCATCAAAAACCCCTAATTTGCATGTACGACAACAGTGAAGTTTTTCTCTTGCGAAAGATGCTCTCTTCAACTTGGCTCTAATACCATGTTAATTTTATGCCATTATTATAGTTCTTTTCATTTTAATAGATAACAATAACATAAAGACAAGATCACTGAGAAATACACAATCACAAGAGACACAACATTTATTCTGGGAAACCCTCTAGGGGAAGAAAACCAAACAAAACTTCCTTATTATAGATAGCCAATACAATGCCAAGAGATAACTCAAGATAATACAGATGATCCTCTCCAAAAGATGCGCCACTTTCTCTCTTTCTTCTCCAACTGCAATTCTGAAACTTGTCTCTCAAATGAGCAAGTGAGGTGTGTTTTAAGTGAGGCGTTGGCCTCTTTATTTATACAAGACTGGCATGTGTGAAGTGTCTCTTCACTAGCAGGGCCGACTTCTCAAATTGGGTGGTTATAACCACCTTTAATATATTTTGGGGCCTCTTTAATATATGTTGGGGTTGACTTCTTATTCTACCTATTATAATTATCATTTGACCAATCCGCAAAAGGGGATTTGGTCCTATTACAATAGCCAACATGATCAATAAACAATGGGGATTGATCCAATGAATAATATATCAGAAAATAATAAGAATACACTTTGCAGTTACATTATTTCAACATTTTTAGAGCACCAAATCTAGGAGACACAAATCCCCTTCTTCAAGGCACCAACCCTAGGAAGCACCAACTCCATTGTTTATTTAGGGAACCAACCCTAGGAAGCACCAACTCCCTTGTTTCTTTAGGGCACCAACCCCAGGAAGCACCAAATCCCTTAAATTACACTTACTTCTTAAAGGATATGAATCCTTTTGTGCTCCTCCCTTCCACCCTCACTTCATAAGAATCATCGGTTCTTCTTTTTGGACTCTGTTGTTATTTTGATCTTCTGATCTAGACTACATAGACACTTTATTCTCACCATTCTTTCTTGTTTATATAATCTTCCAACTGGTGTGATCTATGAATAATTTTGTCCCTTGGTTTGGACCATCACACCTCTTCATTTTAAATTAACAATAATATTTTGTTATTATTCAAACATTATTGTGAAGGATTTTAATTTAGTGAGAGTTCTTTTCATAAATTGATCACAGGTATGGATAGATTTATTTTAACTCGATTCCATGTCTCTGCAAATATTGTAGAAATCGAATTATGCAGAGGCGCTTCCTTCAAACCATTTACATGTGACCATTTGTGCAAAACCACAGGATTATTATTTAAGAGATGTTCCCAGTGCCTCATGGCTTATGTGTTCATAACCCATGACCGGGGGCTAGAACCTAGTCCTCTGGTACTTCGACCTTCGGGCATTTTTTCTCTAATCCAACCTTCTGGAGTTTCAACTCTCTGAAGTGGTTACCTCTCACAAGGGTTGATCCGATGGTTGGTGTGATTCCTGGAACCAAATCAACGATCTAGATTTGATCCTTACACTATCCTTCCACTGCTTAATCCAATGGCTATGACTTAATAAAAGGTTGATATGTACAACCACTATTTACTTCGGGACTTCGAGGGTTCAGAGGTCCATGTAATTGTTGTTCCAATTTCACTACGTTTTGATCTAAATCCGGAGGATCTTAGATCAACGGTTAGCATTAACTTTGTCCTTCAGTGCTTCGGGTAATTGTTGGTTTCCCTCGAAGGACAAAAATCCCAGAGTGATGTAAATTTCTAACGTCACTGTTGTCTTGGCACTGGCCGAGTGGATGCCATGTGTCGCCTATAATTGTGACTTACGTAACCTAAAGTTCCAAATAGACCTTGACACTTGTCACCATCTGATTTTTCCATGTGTACTTGATGACATGGATCTTCTGACATGGCACATGTCTTCCTCTTGGTCGTAGGTTCATATGAACCCTTGATCCAACGACTATGATCAGCTCTTAGATCAATGATCCAGATTTATTTTGGCCTTTGGGTCTTTGGGTTATTCGTTCCCAATTCTCAATTCTCCCGAAGTGAGATTCCTCGAATAAACCTTGAGCAACTTGACTTCATCTAATGATCCATCTTTGACGCGAAATGCTTAACATGATCCAACGGTTGTCGGGATTTCATCTATTAGGGATCTCGTGAATCCTTGATCCAACGACTATGATTAGTTCTAGATCAATGGTCTAGATTCAGTTCAGCCTTCGAGACTTTGGGTTATTCGTTCCCAATTCTCAATTCCCCCGAAGTGAGATTATCCAAATAAACCTTGAGCAAGTTGATTTCATCTAATGATCCATATTTGATGTGAAAATCTTAGCACAATCCAATGGTTGTCGGGATTTCGGCTATTTAGGGATCTCGTGAATCCTTGATCCAATGAATGTGTTTAGTTCTATATCAATGGTCTAGATTCATTTTGGCCTTCGAGACTTTGGGTTATTCGTTCCCAATTCTTAATTCTCCTAGAGTGAGATTCCTCGATTAGACCTCCAGAAAGTTGAGTTCATCTAGCGATCCTGGTTTGTCCCGAAATCTACATCAGTGGACATGATTCTCCCTCAATTCTTTTGTAGTTTTACAGTGGGGATTTCAATCTTGATCACGTTTCTATAATGCACTTTCTCTTCTGAGATTTTTGGTAGTTTCCTCTGCATGTTGTTCATGACAACTCATCATCCCTGAAATGTGCTTTCCCTTTTGATCTTTTTGGTTTTATACTAACTGATCAAGATCATTGATCTGTTGGGAATTTGATCCCGATGGTGTTTTTGCATTGTGTTGATCTTGTGAAATCTAATACGTTGTCTCTCCTAATCTTTAGGTAGATTCCTATGCACATTGTTCATGAAAACTCATCATTACATCATAATGACATCGGATGTTGACATCAATGACATAATCAACATTGATCATTTTGACCCTCTTTGACATCAATTCCAACACCATAACACCATGTCCAACAATTTATACCCCATGAAGATTGTACACCCCTCCACGCATGGGGGGCTTGCCCCCCCTTCAGGGTCTAGGGGCGAAGCCCCCAAAAGGAAAAATTGTCTTGTAAATGTATATTGTAATTTGATAGTAAATCTGGACCGTTCATTATAAGGTCATAGATATGACAGTACAAGTTATATTAGGGTTTTTTTCCCTAGAAGGAAACACTCTTTAATGAGGGAATTGTATTGCATATGTGTATCATTGTGAATATATTATTATGAGAGAGGATACTATGAGAGAAAGAAGAGGAAGTTACAACGGGTGTGTTGTATGTTGTATCCCTTCATTTTTTTGGATAATAAAAGGAAGGACCTGGAAATTTCTCTGGTGGACGTAGCCCACACTGGGTGAACCACATATATATGTGTCTCTATTGTATTGTGTATCTTCTGTGTTTTATTTCCACATTTGTTTTATTTTATTTCTCCATGATCCTCTTTTTCTAACAGTATGAATGAATTCCCCTATATGTCAAGTTTCTATGTGTGGAGAAGGGCTTGAGTAAGGTCTTGATGGTAGCCAAGGGTTTCCAAGAAGTAGTAGACCTTGCAAATGTTGATTGTACTTGCCCAATACACAAGGAAAACAATGATACAAGCTCAAATATATGATGGAAAAGCAAGTTAAGCTTGTTTTCCCTAATTGCAACGGATAGTAACAATATATATCAACAATAAAAATGATAATGAATGCTGCAAAACAAGTTGCTAAAAGTCTAGCTGAAAGAGCAAGAGATAAACTAGAAACAACTAAATCAACTCAAGTAAAATAGCATTAGACTTTAGCAATGAAAGAAGGTTGTAATAAAAGGTGTTTGCATAAGTATTTTGCAGCCTTATGGTTGTATCAAACTTGTTGTTACAACAGTAAATTCAACCACCAAAACTCACAAAGAATCCATCCAAAAGTTGCACTAGACCAAGTAGATAAAATTGGAAAAATCTTAGCTAATTCTGACATTTGAAAAGAAAGCTATAAGTGAAAGTGTTAGGGTTTATGTAGACCTAATGGATGAAAGATGAAATTTTTTAACATAAGTAAGAAATACCCCTTTAAATGGGATGCCCTAGTGGCTAAGAGGTGCTGTAGGCAAAAGGGAAAAAACCCAAATTGCAGAAAGTTGAAATGATGAAAAATTTGTGTTTCCCAATGCACTATTTTATTTCTTCATTGCAAAATATCCATATTAGTGCCTTTAAAATTGGGTAAATGGAGTCTTAGAATAAAGATTTAGATCACAAAAGACCCTAGGGGTGTAAGCCATATTTTACTTTCTAGCTATTAAACACGATACTTCCATTTATCTCTTTGTGTCGTGTATCCTACGTGGGGACACAGATTCGTGAGGATACGTGTCAGACAGGGATTTGGGACGTGTCCTATGCACATGACACATACCAAATCCATGTTTGACACGTGCCTTGCATGTGTCTCAATTGTAGGACACATGCCATGCATAGGAAAGCTCTTGGGCTCACGTTTTCTCATGCAAGTTGGAGTAGTGAGGTGTTGTGGTGTGCAAATGATGGTTATTTTTCCCTACTAATTCTATTTAAAGAGGTCCCCAACCCTTACATTTCACCCACCCTAGTAATTAATGGTAATATTAAATTCTTAAAGTAAAATTGACATTCTCCTTTATCTTTCATTTTCATCCTTTTACTTAATTTTTAACATTACCATTAATTGTTTCGGGATGTTTGAGAGTGGTTCCAACCTCATTGGACTTCATATGGAGAAAGTAGAATTTTAGGTCCCATTCAAAATTCAACAAAATTAACAGTTTTCGATTTCAAGATTGGAAGGATTGCAATGTTTTCACTGGATTCTATCATGACGGTATGGAACTGACATTTAATCAAGAACACCAAGCCTTTTATGTACCTCGATGTTGGGGACATTGATTGTTGAACTCTTTTGTCACGACCCTAGTAAAATTGCACCCTTCATTCAAGTATAAACTCTTCTGTTGAAATCTTCTCTTTGTCATCATGCCAAGTGACTTAGTGGTGTATGTGCACACCAACCTTCGTCTTATTTACATGCAGAAAGAAGAATGGTTGATGGAAAAGACAGAAGTGGGATGTGTTTCTTGATGATATGGGACAATAGTGTTGAATTGGCATTAGCCAACTTGGATCTTAATGGACCAATGATAGATATGGTCATTTTTTATGATGGTGATCCTCTCGATGGGTCATCCTTCACACCAAAAGATGCACAAATTGCATTGGATATAGAGGAGGAGGAGGAGGAGGAGGAGGAGGAGGAGGAGGAGGATGGAGGAGAGAGCACTGGTAGTGATGCTAATCTTGATGATTATGACATGGAGGACTATTGCCAGTCACGACTCATGAGCTATGAGATTCTTCCGTCTATTGTTATATTATCTTCCCTATGTCTATTTTGTATTTTCCATTGGTATTCCCACCTATATTATCAGTGACTCTGACTCAGTATCTATGTGCATTTTGATTTTGATGACTTATTGAGATTGAGAATGCTACAACTTATGGTTCTAATTTATTGTGTGTTCAGTGTTTGTCATTTGATCATCATTGATGTTACAATGTATAATGAATCATGATTTATCATTTATGTTACATGTTTAAAGTTTTGTATCATGTAGATCTTCTAGTTTCTAACAAAATTTGAATCTTTATGTCTAAATTTTGTTTTTGTATGTGTAATTTTTAAACTTTTTTCATATCTGTGTGTGTGTGTGTGTGTGTGTGTGTGTGTGTGTGTGTGTGTGTGTGTCATGTTTTCGGAGTCGAAATTTTATGTGTCGGATACTCGTATTTTCGTGTCCTTCAATTCCTGTGCCATTGTGTCAGGTGACCTAGCTTCCTAGGGTATGTCAATCAAAATTAGGGTAAATCTAAGAGTGTATACACACTCGTATTCCTCCTAGAAACCCTTGCAAAATAACTTGTAAACCTTAGAAAATTAGATGAATCTTAGTGGAGGGTGTATCCAACATACTCCTCCTAGGGTTTCAAACAACTATAACCAAGAAAGAACAAGAAATAGCAAACAATGCAGATTTTTCCTTACCAATTCCAAGAGAGAGATCAAACCCTAGTTTCACCAAGCAAATTCACCATAAGCATCCAAGAGGTGCGCATCACTGCTCCTCATCCATTCACCAAAAGATACACCATAAAACATTTGCACAAGAGAGAAACACCATAATTCCCAAGAATAGTGAAAATTCCAGCCAAGTACTTCTCCAAATGGGAGAGTTATGTTATAAAATGAGATTCA
>ML823079.1:24972-47813 GCA_009831015.1 Picea engelmannii
TTCATAAATTTCATAGCCTGTGGGTATCATCCCTACCATTATTCCTATTGGAACATCAAGCATTGAAGGTTCATCACACATCTCATGAGTTTAGTTTTTTGATAGGTCGAACTATACCTTGATACATTCGGTCAGGCGATCGACCAATACACTACATAAGTCGGTTGAGTAGTCAACGTGCATATCATTTGGACAGTTGACCAACAATTGAAGATAGTCAGGCTATGGATTGACCAAAAAAACAATCAACTATGAATTGGATGTGTAGATGGTCGGGTCGATCATCCTCTTTGAGTCGACTCGAAAATGAGGATTTGGTGAAGTCAACTCTAACAACCAATGGTTACATGTGGACAAGATCTTCCACATTTTGTGGAATTTGGTTACATCTTGAAGCTATAAATAGCAAACCCCATGGGTCATTACATCATGCAGTTTGTACAACATATCATGCCGATCAACATGTGCAACATGCACTATGATGTTCTAATCATATTTCACTCTACTTAAGTGTTGTAACAATGTCTTTAGAAACCACCATACTTCTTAAAAAAAAAAAAATCTTCTTCGATTATCTACAATACTTTTTTTTTTTTTTTTCATTTCATGTTCCACCATGTTCCCAAAAATCGTATTAGAGTTGATGGTTTAAAACCTCGACTTGTGATATGAAAACCTTTTCGAGTCAGATCTATTGTGTGATTGACTCTAGGCTAGTGGTTTGTTGATTGGAACTTATTGAAATAGATCAGTTTTCTGTTTAGATATTGAAGATGCCTTCAAAGATTGATCCTATTGTTCTAAATAGATCAAATTATGCAATATGAGCACCAGATATGGAAACCCTACTAAAGAGGAAAGGACTGTGGTAGTATAGAAAGGTTGTGATTTCATATCCAAGAAACGATCATGAAAAGTTTGTTGTTTATGGGAAGAAGTATGAGGTTTTATGGGTCATCATGACCTCTATCTCACGGGAGATTTAGTTTCATATCAATATAATCGAATATCCTCATCAATTATGGAAGAAGATAAAGTTTTTGTTCAACTAAGTCGATAAGAACCACATCATGCATTTGGAGAAAGAGTTAATCTCTCTTGATCCTCATTCCTTTGAGAGAATGGAGGACTATTTGGTGCATGTCAAGGAACTCCAGTTGAAATTGGGAAAATGTGGAAAGAAATATCAGAAGAAGGATGGACAACTCATTGAGATGGTCCTAATGAATTTGAGAACACCATTCAATGTGTTCATGTCGACTTTCCAAACCAACTGAAAAACACACAAGGAAGATGATAATGATCACAACTTTGAAGGTTTATGTGTTCTTTTGATTACTGATCAGAACACCCTACTTTAAGAAGGAAAGCTTGGTGGTAAACATCAAGGTCACTTTCTCAAGGGAAAGGTAAATATGGATCACAGGGATAGAGTATGGTTTGATACCTCTACACAGAAACATGCATACCATGACCAGGAACCTAAGGGATAGACATATGCATCCTATGGAAGTAGAAAGAAGAAGATATGCTAGTATTGTGGAAAAATGGGCATGTGTGTTGTGAGAAATATTACCCTGTAGAAAGGCTAATCTCCCCTTTGGACCAATACCCCTATCTTTGGTCCAAATATAGAATATAACAAGTGGTTACTACTTTCCCTATAGATCTAACTGAATCAATCAAGCAAGAGAGAGAAGAAGAATGATGTGCACCTTGTTGTGATGTTCGTCCTCGCTGCTCCAATTTGTAGGTTTGATCTCCAAGCTCCTCAACACAAATGGTACCCTGCAAATACTAGAAAAGGAACTCTTTTTTATAATCTAAATTATTAGACAAATAAAATCTATTTATGAAGACTGAAATGACAATAGACAAGAAAATGTAGAAAACATGAACTTTAAGGGAATATGCCAAGTTGATATTAATTAGATATCCAAAGAAGGAACTTACAAAGCATTATTGATGATGCCATACTTCTCCAATTTCTTCTCGTCCATCCCTTGCATGAATCTTGACTTTAAAATGTTGATGCTTCCTCCAAAATAAAAGGTTTGATACCTTTATTGTTTCCCCCTTCACCTTGGAAATGCCTCTAATTTATAGGCTTTGAGAGGCACAACCGCCATGAGAAAAAGAATGATATGGTTGAGGATATGGATCCTTAAGGTTTGTATCAGATCCTAAGGTGAATCCATATCATGGGGGTCGAACATAACCAACCCCATCCAAAGAGAGCTAGCTCATAGAGTAAGGTGGAGGATCCCCCTTTTCCCTCTAACAAGATCGGTGCTCCCCTAAAGGGAGAGACCAGGCACAATCCTATATAGTGAATCTCCCCTAACATGGATAGGGGGTGGAATTCCATGAAGTTTCCCTCTCCCAACATGTCCAAGGGGTGCCACCCTTCATAAATGCCCCAAAAAAGGTCGATTTTTCCAAGAAAAAGGTGAATGTGACACCTGGGAAGGTGCATACGACACTTGTGATAATTCATGTGACACTTACCAAGGTGCATACGTCACTTTGCAACACTTGCGACTCGTAGGGTGCGAAACTCAAGCGTAAAATTTTGATGTGTAACATATGCCCCCTAAAGTGTGAGGTTTAGAAGAGAAACTGATGGCCGAAACACTTTACATATTCTTCAATGAAAGGGTGTTGGAGTGGGAAAACCTCGCAGAAGCTGCAAACAATCATCAAATAGTATTAATATATAATATTCTATTTCTAAGGCAGACATACCTGTGCTCAGAATACGAGAAGACTCGAAGCATGACTGCTAACCAATACATTGCATATCCATGAGAATATTGATTAAGGATATGGCCACCAGAGATACAATTTGGATCCATACCTCCATGACATGAACTGATCGCAGCCACATAAAATACACAATGAAGCTACGAGATGACAAAACATAGCCATAGATCAATACAGTGTGGATCTATGTGATAGTATATATATCAGTAAGTTTTCCAACATGATGATTGTACTGAAATATTTTACATCCTGATGCAGGAGCATCGTAAGCAGTCAAGCGAGCGTGAAGGCAGAAGACAGCTGGAAAGTGCAACATACATTTTACATGTTTTGGAAATGTTTTTTTGAAGCATTAATGTAATGGTTAAAGGGAACCGTACTTGCGTATTGTAAATAGATCATGAGCGATTCGATCTCATCTGTAGGAGGCAGAGGCATTTATGCATAATTAATGAAAGTAGGTAGATTTAAATTCTAGATTAGACAATTTTAGGAACATGAGGGAAAACGACTATAGACACCCTCATCTTTGTATCATTGTATCAATCAGAATTAGATCAATTGATGCACATTAGCATAGAGAAGAAGAGAGTTGTAGCAGAGAATTGAGAAGACGAACTCATGTACAAGAGTTTTGAATTAATATATGAAGCTTTAATTCAGATTCATGGTGTTATGATGACTTCTGTTTGTACATGATGAATGGTTTGCTTACAGTTGTTTTATGCTATCTGTCATGCATTTGTTTTAGCACTATGAATGTATGACTTCATGTTGAATGTTTGAAATCTGAGAGAGAGAGAGGAAATGAGTTTCAATTGTTTCTCATCCTGAATGAGAAGTTCCTGCAAGGAGTGTGTTGACGAAGGCTCAGAGTTTATCTCTGAAATCTCAGGAGGGATACCATTTTTATCGTTTCAACAGAAGTGCAAGACAAGCACAAAAGCCGTGCAAGGTGTGCGCAGGCTGGTCAAGACCTTAGGACTTATCAACTAAGGTTGAGAGATTGAAGGACTGCTATTGCAGAGGAAGTGCACATAGTCGTGAGTTCAAATACCCAGAAGTACTTGAAGGATTGCTGCAAGGTGTCCATGCAGGAGTTCTTTTGTGATTTGAAGTTGTCAAAGAAAAGCTCAGAAGGGTTAACGCCTTTGAAGTTTTAAAAGGGGGGGGGTCGAAGTCATTTCGCAGGATTTGAGTTCCAGTATAAGAATACTGGTTCATTTCGAAGGAGTTGTTAAGGAAGAAATCGAGCGGTCGTAATTGTTCGAGGAGAACTCCTGAAATCACGAGAACCGTAAGATCCAAAGAAGTTACAAGGTGGATAAGGAGGGATGAATCCATCACTTTGGTAACAAGAGTCAACATGGACCATTGATCGTGATCTGTTGGAGTGTCAGATTATTTCAGGAATCGACATTTCGACATTCCTGTTGACAGGGAGTAGAGTGCTCCACATTAGAAGCTCCAAAATTGTGAAACGCGAAATACCTTTGGAGGAGCGTTTCGACATTTCGGCATTTCAGGATCCGAGGTTTCGAGGAGACAGTAATTTGAAATTGAGAGTTTCGAACTCTCGGTTCGCGAAATCCCGGGGAAAAGAAAATCATTTCGACATTTTGGGATTCAGAATATCGGAAGTCCCGAGGACAAGGAGCTTGGACCCTTGTATTTAGAATTTTGAAGTTACGAGATCCGGGATATTTTGAAGGGTATTTTGGCATTTTGGGAATCAGAATTTCGGCATTCCCGTTGAAAAGAATTTGGGCTCTTCACCTGAGAACCCCCAAAATTGCGAAATGCGAAATAGTGTGAGGTGGCGTTTCAACAATTCGGTGTTTCAGGGTTCGAGAACCCGAGAGGATAGTGTTCTAGGATCGAGAGTCTTGGACTCCCGGTACCGGAAAGTCCGAAATCACGTGGGGCCGTCGGATCGAAGGGAGACTTATAGTCATTGATCCTGTTGGGGATATTGTTTCAGAGTTCGGGGTTTGTGGAGGTTAGAGAGCCAGAAGCCTTACATCAGGACTCGCGAAATCGTGAAGTTCGAAACCCCGAAAGGAAAAAGAAAGTTCCGATAGAAGCCATCCTTTTGTTGAACATTTCGGGTTTTGGCATTTCAACAGTTGTGAAGACAAGAGGTCGGGATTCCTTGTTTCAGAACTCTCGAAGTCGCAAAACGCAATACAACTGTGTAGGAGGATGCGGCCAAGCATTTCGGGAAAATCAAAATTTTGGGTTTCAGAAGGTGGAAAGGTCAAGAACTTCGACAACAGGATTCGCAAAATCGCGAAATCTGAAATCCCAAAAAGGAAAAGTCCCAATAAGGAAAAAAGGGCACAATCATTTTATTATGGTAAGGGGAAGTTGAGTGGTGCTTTGTGTTGGTTCACACGGGCATACTCATAAGGACCTGTGGAAAAACATTGTTCTTGTTGTGTGTGTAGGATTCCTTGTGGAGGAACCTAAGAGGCAATTAGACTCAGGAGGGCAGATTTAGAATGATCCTGTGCGGACCTTGATTCTGAGGATTGGGGGTCTGTGTCAAATCCTCAAATGATCTCCATCACATCCTGGGAAAAATAGATAAATAGAGTGAGTTCCCAACCCAGGGTCTTCGTCCTGATTTCGACACGGTACAAATCTATCCATGTGAATAGATGATTTGATGTCAAACATGGTAGAAACCACTTGATTACCGATAATTGATGTATACCATTAACAAGTGTGAAGGAAATCACCAATGATGAAAATAACTCCGAAGGTACCCTAATGCATTCCAACAAATGTGAATAAATGAGTTGAGTTCAAACATTCATGGAGTCATTCGATCATAGGTCAATGATGTCAAGATACTGTCGAAGGTGAGGAGGCCTGCCATTGAGGCATGCATGTCCCAAGGTACTAATTGTTTTCTAAGTCTAATTCCCAGATGATGTGCTAATGTTGATATTAAAAGACTCGTAGAAGGAGGGCCTTGATGTATCCCCCATTAGCAACACAAAAGAGATGCAATAAAGTGATGTAAGATGGTGAATCAAATGAGTATGGACCGACACAAGAAATGAAAACTGGTAATACTGTAGATGGATGGTTTGAAGTGAACTTTCCCTTCAACATGATGAGGCACGACAACTGACTTGGTAGCATTGACTCGACGAGTACCAAGAGCAAAAGGTGACAGATATAAGAGCACTTTTCGACTGGAACAAAAAAGTATAATGACCCATGGAATTGGTATGAATTAGAGACAAGTAGATTACCCAACTGTAAGATGAGATACAAACAAGTGCCATGTTCAAGGGCGACAATAAATTCCATAAAGAATTCCAAAAAGCTAGACCCATTTCCTTCAATTCCCCCCCCCATCCAGATAGATGAGTACCTCTTTATTTTTTAACGAGCTTGAGGAGGATAACATATGCTTGGTATAGCTCATCCTTCTGATGAGTCCCTCGACATATGTTTAATGAACCCGAGGAAGGAGGGGTTTGGTCCTTTATGGGTCCTGGAGATTAGACTCACATACGTCTTTCGATGCATAGTTTTATGAGCCCAAAGAAGGTAAACTCGGTGGTTTTTCACATTTAGAGAGTCTGAAAAGAACTTAAAAACAACTCCATGGATGATTTTTTCGTAAATTTAGTCTCCCAAGCCAAAAAATGTGTAAAACAATATAGGGGGGAACTCTTCTAGTCATGCTTGACAAGATTGTTTATTTTTCGTAATTAGTCCACCGAGGCCAAAAAAGAGAGAAACTACCACTTGATAGACACCCTTTCAAACCTTTTTAACGAGTGTGAAAGGACGAAAGCTCACTTGACAATCTTTTCGTGTTTAGGGAGTCTGAAAAGAGCTTAAATGAGACTCCAAAGAGATCATTTTTTCGTATAGCTTTTATGAGTTTGAAAAATAGATAAAAGTATACTCAGTAACCTATTCTCATGTTTTAACGAGCATGAGAAAGAACAAAGAATAAGTTTGGTAACCTATTCTCATGTATTTATGAGCACAAGAAATAACAAAGACTAAGTCGTTCTAGAATAAACTACTATGTTATGATCAGAATGACCCCCAAGTGAGGATCACTCCTAGAAGCATGTCTCTCTAGAGATATTTTTCCCCTAGTTTCTTTGGTAGAATCTAGTGGTTTTGCTCCAACATTATGTCTAGAGGCTGGAGACCTCCCCCCCAAACATCGTTCTCTCCAACAAGTCTTATTCTTTCCTCCTTTAGGCGTCTGGTTACCAATAGGAATATTTTCACTAGGTGGAGGAAAAGAAGGTTCAAGTACTTGATCCAGAGTGATACTCGATTTGGAAGGAGGGGGGTATATTTCAATTTTTAACGATCTTGACAGAGACGATGAAATATGCTCGTCAACACTAGGTACTACCAAAGGATCAGATGATTATAGGGGTTGTCACACCTAATTCAAAATTATATTTAATGTGGAAACCTACACGGTGGGGGGATGGGTAAAGGAAAAACCCCCATGAGCGAGGAATCCTTAAGGAGACTTACTCCTACACTCTCAAAACTAGACTGTCCTAAAAAAGGGACATTATTTGCTGCAACATTGTGGAGATCTAGAGTTGTATAGTCAATTTGGTAAACAATGATAATTTTTCCTTGATGGGAAAATCATAAGATATGAAATACTGTAGATGCAACTGCAATCATCGCATACAACCAACTATGACCAAGTAAAAAATTGTAATCCATGGTCGTGTCAACCACTTCAATATCGATCGTAACAATTTTACCCTTCAATGTCACAATGAAAGATTGCAAGATTATCTGAGTATGGAAACCACATCCATCAAATGATTTCAAGGTGGTAGGAGACTGGTTAAATTTAGGAGAACCAAGGGCTCTCCAACAAGACAAAGACATGACACAGGTGGAGGCTCCCTCATCCAAAATAGTGCGATGGATCTTCTTTCCACCAACCAAAATTTGAATTTGGAATGCTAAGTGGTGGGAGAGTCTCTCCTTAAAATAATCTACATTAAACATAATCAGGTTCGACTATTCCGGATCTATGGCTCCAATGGATGACAACAGGGTTCTACGTTGACTTGGATAGTTATGTATAACTTCGAGGGTTGACATAACACAAGGCGCTTGTACCGAATCTTCAACGATATTGTAGTTTTGGGAAGAACGTGCATTGGAATTAAATGTCACTTTTCAAATTATGCTCTTGGTGGGCACAACGCTGTGTCACAAATTTTCTTCTCAATATGAAGAGGATTGGAAGATGGAAGAGGAGTGGATGGGAGGGTTGATTGACAACCTTTCCTTTACCCTCATCACCTGGAGGAGTGTCATAAGTATTTGCTCGAGTCGTGAAATTAACCATATTAAACATGTACACCTCAAAGGCACTTGAGGGAGCATCCCAATGGTGGGAATGACCTGCATTTCCCTCTTGCGGAGGGGCATGATTTTGTGCAACCATATTTTATTGTTGACCCGGTTGGGAGGTACTCTTCAAAAATTTAGCGATAGCCTCACAATGAGGGTAGTATCAATAGTATTTGGATTATCCTTCTCGTTAAAAGGTTTCTTGGATTTACCCTTGTTTTTATTCTTATCGTTGGGTTCCTAAGATGAAGTGGATTGGAATGCATTCACCTCAGTGTTGCTGAGTAAGAGTGGAAGTAGTCATGGTGTTTGAAATGGAATCTGGTTCTGAATCAGGTGTAACACCCCCAAGACCAAGCCCCAGTTAAAATTGTAAATATGTTTATAGGCTAGTGACCCAGATTATTATAAGCCAGAAGACTTATGTGATGATTAGGATGAAGAGACTAGATGCTAAAGGCCAATGATATTATTTTTTTATATGTAAGAACTCATATAATTAATATAATACATCGATGCGTGTAGACCAACCACGATAAAAGAGTATGGGGGAGTAAACTCCACTAGGAAGGGGCTAAGCTAGAGGGCTTATCTCCAAGGGAATATTATGATATTATTCCTAAAGACTATGGTGAGGATAATTATTTTATCCTAAGTTCTTATGGGAAAGAGAATGAATCTGAAGTGGAGAGAAATGAGCTCCCTGAGAGCCATGTGTCATCAAGAGCACATGCAGATATATGTGGGGGAAATTAGTCCATTTTTCCCATTCTTCCCATTCACCAACACATTCATGATTATGGATTCACAATCCATTTTCCATTCACTCCAACATTTTTTACCTCTCTCTTGCACACACTCCTGGAGCTATAATTGGTACCTCTCTGTCATGACTAACATACCTGTACCTTATTGTTCCTCACATAAGCATCGTTGCTGCCATCACCTATTCCATACCTAAATTCTATTGATTCCTATAATTGAACGCTAGTTCTTTCATCATCATTACATGTACTTGGTTGACTTAAGATCTGGATTGAAGAAGCGGGTTGGCATGCCAGTGGGTTTGAAGAGGCCGGTTTTCAGGCCTGTGGATTGAAGAGGCAGTTTTTTAGGCCCGTGAGAACCTCTCTCCAGGTGAGATAATTACAGAGGAAGTGATTTTCTGAGGGATACCAACTGCAGCTACAGTGCTCTGTGACTTCCTAACCAACCTGTTGTTGAAGTCCTGGAAGGGAAGTGGGGCAATCGAAGGACTATTGAGAAGAGAAGGGGAACACTTCCTGGGGTGGGACAAACACGTGGGGAATGAGAGACTGTAGGTTGTTAGTGTGAGTTGGCACCTGAGATGAAATGATTCATGTTGTCTATGTTGCCTCATTCTAGCTAGGAATCCCTTTACCCAGGTGGAGTTTAGTCCCAACTCAGGGGTGACCCATTGCTGAGAGTTTGTGCAATGTGGTCTAAGGCTAGGAGGATCATGGAAGGTCTGCACATAGTTCATGGTTTTCTGTCAAAGATAAGTATCAATTGTCTGTTAATTTACATGTTGTGTATTTATACACATGTTTATATTTATGGGTTTTTCCTGTGTACGCTACATGTAAATTTGTAATGTTATTTCCACATGAACCTGTGTATTTGCAGAATATATATATATATATATGTGAAATTATTGTTTTTATGGAGTGGAATGGCCCGGCCTGGGTGGTCGGGTATGTTACAATTTGGTATCAGAGCTCTGGTTTTCAACACTAAGCCTAGATGGGCCATGTAAGTGGAAATTAAAGAAAAAAATTCATAGAGAATTGTTGTTGAAATGACCAAATTTCGAGTCATAGAGAATCCATAAGTGCTAGGAAGGCACTAAGAGCAAAAATTAACTGTGTTTGAAAGCTCATGAGGTGTAGCAATTTGGGAAACCACAATGGTCATTGATTTGGGCCACGAGATTTGACTTGGGCCTTTATATCTATTTGGAAAGGTTTGAATCCTTCACAGCTAGCAGGTCTGGTAAAGGAGTGCGGTGGTTAACCCCCTCAAATCCTTCAAACTTCATTGTTTTGGCAATTTTTTTTGAAGTATTTGATGAAAATGAGGTAAAATCCTCGAAGCTTCGGAGTCCTGGAGCGAATCTATGTCATAGATCACTAGGAGGAGTACTTGAATGTTGGATTTATTCAAGGACAAATCTAGGCCATTGGATCAAGCACAGATTAGGAGGTAAGGCACAGTGGAGAAGATCAGATCCCATCCATCAGATCTGCACGTAAGCGAGAGTGAGTCGTATATCTCATGACAATTTGGAGGTTCGACACTTCGATAGAAGAAATTCCTTAAGCTGACAGGAAGAAAATCTCCCGAAGTCCCAAACTCTGGAGTAAATTTGGATCGTTCATTTTTGGGGACGCATGTTTTCATATTAGCGATTATTCGCTAATTCAACGTTCAAGAAATTTGTAGTGTTTTGTTGAGAGTTCCCAAAATCCTTGGAGCTTTGAAGTATCAAATTAAATCAGGACCGTCTGTTGTCGGGGACACGTGTTTGCAGATTATCAAGTATTCTTCCTTTGGGAGGGAAAAAATTTGTTTTGGTTCGGAAAGTTCTGAAGTTCCAGAGTGTCGGAGTCCTGAAGCTCCGAGGAGCACTTGTTTGGGATTTCAAAAGTTCAACATTCAGGAGTTTTGAGGTGTGTGGTAGAAGAAACCTATGAAGCCCAAAGTTCTGAAGCTCTAGATAGTGTATGTTCAAAAATTTGACGTTTAGGAGTTTTAAAGTGTGCTGGTGTGAAATCTTTCGAAGCCCAAAATTCTGAAGTCTTGAAGCACCAAAGTGATGTGGCATGTTGGCATCATCTAGGGTGATGTGGACCTGTTCGGAAGTTTGAAAGTTCGACATTCGGGAGATTTTTTGTGTTATGCTGAGAATTTATCTGAAGCTCGAGGTTTCAGAGCGCCGAAGTAGTAAATCTCTAGAGAGAGATGGTTGGGGAGATTTTCTAGTTTTGCATTCATGAGTTTTGAAGTGCTATGGTGAGAGATCCTCAGAAGCCCGGAGTCTCGAAGTCCCGGAGCGTTGGAGTGACGTGGCCTACTGATGTCACCTAGGTTGATGTGGACCCACTTTATGCATGCCACATGTCATCCTGATTCATTATTTTCACAGAACTTATGTGCCAGTTGGAACTTGACATGTGTCATCCATCGATTGGGCCACATGTCATCTCCACATTTTTTCCACGTAGCACCCCATGTTGCGTAGTTTCTAATGAGACCCCAGAAGTTTGGAAATTCAACATTTGGAGGAAATGTTGGGTTGTGATGAAAAATCCTCTGAAGCTTGAAGCTCTGGAGTGTCGGAGTCCCAAAACTACAGAGCGTCGGAGTCCTAAAACTTCAAAGAAACATTGTTCGGGAAGTTAGCCACTTCGACGTTCGAAGTAAAAGAAGTGTGATGAAGGTGAAACCTATGAAGCCTGAATTCCTAAAGTATCGAAGTCCCAAAGCTTCGGATAAGCACATTTCAGCTAAGCGCTTGGTCATAGCCCTTGGTCATATGAAATTTTTGCCGAAGTAAAGGGGATAGTGTCTGAGTTTCTTATTTTTAAAGACATAAAAGGGATTAAAAAGGAATCTATAGGGTTCCAATTTGTACGGACCTGCACCTAAAGAAGAAATAGGACCTGTGTACTTATGAGAGGATTCAACACAAGATCCAAGAGCTAATTCGGATTTGAAGAAAAAGAACAACTGCACAGGGATTACCTCCCAGGAAGCACAATTTTCAAATATTCATAACTTTCTGCTCAAAACTCAAAATTAAGCTTGGAAGCAGGCATTGGTAAGATCTTGAAAAGTAGAATATAAATACTCACTCAGAAAATTGACCTGGGTAGGCAATTTTCAGGAAAATTAGAAGAAAGAATTATGATGTATTATGGAACCAGAATTGAGCATAATTTCTTGAATTTGTTAAAGCAATTAGCCTAACAAAGTTTCGTCGGCTGCACATTTTTCAGAGTTAACAACAACTAGATCAGATTAGGATCATCACAGAGTGAAGAATCATGGAAGATACACAAGGGAATTACATCTAGGAATATGAGGTCAGAGGGATGGATGTCCATATGGGTAATGAAGGTACAAACTCAAATGGACATGGAGAAGGAAATGAAGAAATCTTGAACCGGATAGAGATCGTTAAAATTTTGCAAAAGGATGTCCAAAGTTATAAAGCTGATAATGAAATCCTTATGAAATCTAAGAAGCAACAAGACAACTTCAATTTAATGTTAACGCAAAGCTTGGACATAATAGAAAAGAAGATGGATAAAGAAAATGACTCAAGGAAATAAGGAAGTTACAGGTCTTCCGATGAGAAAGGAAGAACAAGAAGTATTAGCAGACATCACCATCACTCCCCAAGGCATTCCACAAGGAGATAACACAGTAGCTCAAGTCCATCCCTTGTCAAGAAGCATAAGAAGAGGTTTGTGGTGGATGAGCTACAAGGATAAATGAACAAAATCAAACCTTCTACATTTGAAGGTGAGCACAAGAAGGATGAAGATGCAAAGACATGGATGCTAGGCATGAGAAATTATTTTCAATTACATAATTATTCTTCACATGCAGAAGGAAGAATTTCTATCTATCAACTCAAGGGAAAGGAATCTATCTGGTGGGACCAAATTGTGCAGGTGCAACACATTAAAGAGAAAAAATTTACTTGGAAGTAATTCAAGAAGTATTTTCAAAAGATATACTTGACTAAGAGATATTATGACAAGAAAATGGAGTTTTTTGAACTGAAGCTAGGGAGTATGAAAATAGATGAATATGAAAGAAGGTTTTGGGAAATGCTAAAATATGTCTCTTTCATCAAGATGAGACAATTAAGATTCATAGGTATTTGAGTGGTTTTCCATCATTCATCTGTGACAAGAGACAATATGATGATCCCAAAAATTTGGAGGAGACCATAAGGTGAGTCAAATGCCTATATGATCAACATAAAGGAAGGACAACTTTTGAAAAATCTTGGGAAGACAAGAAGAAGTACAAGATGGAACATAGGAAAAAGGGGACTAAGCCACCATTCTTCAGAATAAGTCCTCAGGGACAACCCACTTCTAGAGAGCCTAGAATGATTGAGGTAGGAGGAAAAAGGCCAAGGAAACCACCTATTCAATGCTGGGGTTGTAAGGGAGATCATAAGTATAGAGATTGTCCTCACAGAAGTGAAAAAGTGAGAGATATTCATAATGTACAACAAGCTGAAATAGTGGAGGACATGGGCAGGAATTTACCTAGTATCTATGCAGAACTGGACAACAAGCAGGATGAGTCTGAGTCACATATGATTGAAGTGGAAGGTATGATCAACAACCAAACCATTTCTATTTTAATTGATTCAGGAGCTATTCATAGTTATATAGATCCTAATATGGTGGAAAGATTTCATTTTCCAAGAAGCAAGAGTGAAAAATATTGTTGGTGCAGTTGGTTACTGGAGCCAAAATAAAATTTAATGAGATGGTTAATTCATGCCTAGTGGACATGAATGGACTGAGCACCAGGGCATATTTGAGCATCTTTCCTTTAGGTTCCTACAACTATCTAATTGGTACAGATTGGTTGGACCAAAACCATGCTATCCTAGACTATTATAATAAAGAATTTACTTGTTGGGATGAGGAAGGGAACCTAAGGAAAATACAAGGAATTTCGAGGGCCATAACTATCAGAGAAATTTCAACATTGCAGCTAATGAAATGTTACAGAAAAGGATGTCAAATATTTGTAGATCATATGGAAGAAACACCTAAGGATAAGGTGTCAAATGTTGAAGATTATGCAGTCCTAAAAGAGTTTGAGGATGCATTTAAAGAAATATCAGGAATAACCCCTAAAAGAGATATTGATTTCTCTATAAATCCAATGCTTGGAGCAACTCCAACATCCAAGACTCCTTATAGGATGAGTACACCAAAATTGAAGAAGTTGCAAATGCAACTTAAAGAGGTTCCGAGGAAGGGGTATATACACCCAAGTGTGTCAGCTTGGGGTGCTCCAATATTATTTGTGAAGAAGAAGGATGGAACATTGAGACTTTGTATTGACTTCAGGAAGTTGAAAAAAATAACTATAAAGAATAAGTAACCTTTGCCAAGGATTGATGACCTCTTTGATCAGTTGAAGGATGCAAAAATATTCTCCAAGATTGATCTCAGGTCAGGTTATCATTAGGTAAGAATTAAAGATGAAGACATCAACAAGACTTCTTTCAGACAAGGTATGGTCATTATGAGTTCACAGTGGTGCCATTTGGGTTATCAAATGCACCAATTGTCTTCATGTGTTTAATGAATGGTATTTTCAGAGAATACTTAGATAAATTTTTCATTGTATTTTTGGATGACATTATTATATATTCAAAATTAGAAGAAGAGAATGAGAAACATTTGACGATGGTACTGCAGGTATTAAGGGAGCATCCATTATATGCCAAATTGAGCAAGTTCTCATTTTATCAGAACCAAATTCATTATTTGGGGCATATCATATCAGAGGAAGGGATAACAGTGGATCCTAAAAATATTGAGGCCATTAGAGGATGGTCAGCACCAAAGAATGTGACATAATTCAGATCATTCATGGGCCTTGCAGGCTACTACATAAGATTTATTGTTGGATTCTCAAAGATTGCACACCCTATCACTTCCTTGCAAAAGAAGGGAGTGAAGTTTTAGTGGACATTGGAGTGTGAAAGGAGTTTCCAACAATTGAAGCAATTATTAAACAGTGCTCCAATAATAAGGATTGTTGATCCAAATGAATACTTCAATGTATGCACTGATGCATGTAAAGAAGTGCTTGGTGGATTCCTCAGTCAAAATGGGTATGTTGTATGTTATGAATCAAGGAAGTTGAAGGAGCATGAAAGACATTATGCCACTCATGATTTGGAGTTGGCAGCCATAATGCATGCCTTGAATAAGTGGAGGCACTACCTCATGGGGAAAATGTTTGAGCTGAGGATAGACCATAATGGTCTGAAATATTTGTTTGAATAGCCAACTCAAAATGATAGGAAAAAAAAGTATTTGGAATTTCTTAGTGAATATGACTTTGATATAAAGCACATCAAAGGGAAAGAGAACAAGGTGGTTGATGCACGCAACATAAGAGTGCATCATTTTCATGCTACAACCATTAGCATGTACCAATTTGATTTGAAAGACATAATCTTAGAGGCTGCAAAATCAGATTTGCAATACATGAAATTACCAGAAAAATTACAACAAGTATTTTGCAGCAGAAAATCAAGGACTACAAGCTAGGAAATGATGAAATTCTCATGTACAGAAGCAAAATTTATGTACCAAATTCCCAAGAATTGAAAAATATGATATTAAGAGAAATGCACAATGTACCTTATGTTAGACACCTAGGGTATCAAAAATCTATTGCATCTACCAAGAGCCAATATTATTGGCCAGGCATGAAGAAAGAAGTTGTTGAGTACATTTCCAAATGTTTGGCGTGTAAAAAGGTAAAGGATGAGCATAGACATCCAGCTGGGTTGCTACAACCATTACCCATTCCTAAGTGTAAATAAGAAGTGGTAACAATGGATTTCGCCACCAAACTTCCCAAAACAAACAAGCAACATGATTCTATCATGGTAGTGGTGGACAAGCTTACCAAAGATGCCCATTTCATTCCAGTGAATCTCACTCACAAGGAAACCAACGTTGTTGATATTTACATGAGGGAAATTGTGTGATTGCATGGTATACCCAAGACAATTGTGTTGGACATAGATCCAAAGTTTACATCAAATTTCTGGAAAGGATCGTTTAAAGGATTTGGAACAAATTTGAATTTTAGCACAATGTATTGTTGGAGTTAATTCACACACACCTAGGATTTATTTTTCCTAAGGTTTTTCCTTGTTTATTATTCATAATTAGTCATTATCTAGTCTACTATATTTTAGGAGAGAATATTCCACTTGGAGAATATTCTCTTTCAGTGGACACTTCAGTTTGACTAGTTGAGTTGAGTTTATATGTTGCATTGGTTTTGTCACCATGCAACATTGGGATCATCACCAACTCACTACTCTTTGTTTAGTCAGTTAACTAAAGACTAGTTGACTAGTTAACTCAGCTAGGTGGCAGTTCACTCCTGTAACTACCTAAGAGACTAGATTAGGTGGCAGTTTACTCTTGTAACTGCTGTTGTGTGTCCAGATCAATATAGACCACCACTATGGCTCATTAGTTACTCATGTATCCTATATCTATAGTAAATTATTCACTCTTTGAGTGTGGAATACGGTTAATGAGAATTCTTCCATTCTTTCTATCTTGCTTCTTCTTTCTCAATTTCTCTCTGCAAATGTGTGTAGTATTTTCTAGATAGATCTATTTTGTGCAGGTTCAACACATTTACATGGTATCAAAGCCGATGGAATGCTAAGCAAAAGATACACCAAATTAATTTTTTGCAGGTACAAAAGATTGAAGACAACAAAAAGATGGATTATTTGCCGGAAATACTTCTCACGCCTCATAACTATTTGGAATGGAAGCCAAAAATTCTGCTTCATCTTAGATGCAGAGGCTTGTACCAAATAACCATGGAAATGGAAGTAGAGCCTGATTCTGTCGATGGGAAAAATGACTTTCTCAATAGATAATATATGGCCATAGGAAAGTATTGACATGTCTGTTTCTCCCGAACTTTTCCATCAAGTATATGAAGAATCACAAGGATTAAATCCAAATGAATTATGGACCAGATTGGAGCTTATATTTGGGAATAAAGAATATTGTGAAGATTTCATGCAGGAGTTCAAACAGATAGAGCTAGAAGAGAAGCCATTAGAAGATCAAACCTCTTATTATGAAGAGTCTTCTACAAAATTATTTGCAGGAATTTGTATTCCATTAATTGAAGATGATGTCTACTCCATTTCAGATTTATTTTCTGAAATTCATGTGGAAGATATATGGCATGCATCTCAGGAGTCACATGCAGACACTTTTGCATGCACTTCAGGAGTAAAAAAGGGAGCCGCTCACATCAGACACCATTCTGATATTTTATGAGAAAAAATTGCAGAAACAAATTGGATATTTGAATTCCTCTTGGGAAAATATCCAATTTCAAAAAACAAATCGTCCGAAATGGAGTCCGGAAAGTGAAGTTATGATTGTTTTAAAATCAATAAAATTTCAACATTTTTCTGGAAACAGCCGCACGGTTTTCAAAGTTTCATCCAAACTTTATTTGGATATTCTTCATTACAAGAAGATAAAGTGGATATGTGTGGAAATATCAATGATGCATACACTTCATCAGATCCGTGCAGACATCTACATCTTCAACAAAATCTTCAAAGAGCACAAACTTGCACAGTTGCGAGGTCTTCTTGGAGTGAAGGACATGGTTGCTTAGCAACTATTTTTTGTTCCTTCTCATTTTTTTTTATGCATTGTAATTTTAGGGGGGGGGGGGGTTTCCCTTGAGGTTTTCCCTCTTTCAGTTTAGTGTATCATTTGTATTTGGTTACCTAACATGGCCTCGTAGCCGTGACCCATTCTTTATTTTCACAATAGTGATGTTCAGGGGGGGGTGTTGGAGTTAATTCACACACACCTAGGATTTATTTTTCCTAAGGTTTTTCCTTGTTTATTAGTCATTATTAGTCATTATCCAGTCTCCTATATTTTAGGAGAGAATATTCCACTTGGAGAATATTCTCTTTCAGTTGACACTTCGGTTTGACTAGTTGAGTTGAGTTTAGATATTGCATTGGTTTTGTCACCATGTAACATTGGGATCATCACCAACTCACTGCTCTTTGTTCAGTCAGTTAACTGAAGACTAGTTGACTAGTTAACTCAGCTAGGTGGCAGTTCACTCCTGTAACTACCTGAGAGACTAGACTAGGTGGCAGTTTACTCTTGTAACTGTTGGTGTGTGTCCAGATCAATCTAGACCACCACTATGGCTCATTAGTTACTCATGCATCCTACATATATTGTAAATTATTCACTCTTTGAGTGTGGAATACGGTTAATGAGAATTCTTCCATTCTTTCTATCCTGCTTCTTCTTTCTCAATTTCTCTCTGCAAATGTGTGTAGTATTTTCTAGCTAGATCTATTCTGTGCAGGTTCAACACATTTACACTTATCATCCAGAATATGATGGACAAACAAGTGATTGAGGATATGTGATGGATAAACCATCAGAATGGGAATACTACCTACTGTTGAAATGGGTACTTGACACTAAGAGGGGGGGGGGGTGAATCAATGTCACAAAACTTAGGAAACTTTTCCAGTTTTCACAAATTAACTGAACAATAAATATTTATTTCATATTCTCAATCAATATATAAAAAAGAATAAATATTTTATTTATTAAATAACTTGAATGAATACATAAGATTAATCTTTCAATATCATCTTCATACAATTATGAGAGACCCAACTCTCTGTTACAAGACTTGACTTGTAGTTCTCAAATCCAACTGATAAATGAGGAATCCAACCCTCATAACAAGTCCCAAATTGTTGATCTCAGATCCAACTGAGATGTGAGGAATCCAATATTCATACAAGACCCAGCTTGTAAACATGCACCAACCTGATAGAATGAACTTTCATTCAATCCATTATATATAAGTATATATATTTCAACAAATTCAACTACACTTCTTCTCATCATTCCTTCTTGTTTATATAGTCTTCCAACTGGTGTGAACTTGAATCATTGTGTCTTTTGATATTTGAACCATTGTACCTTTTCATTTAAAATGATAATATTAATCTTTAATTAATATCATTTTGCCTTTTATCCTTTATTCACAATAATCATGAATTAACTATCTTTTAATCATGACTGTGTGTTGGTTCTTTTGTCTTCATGAGTTGATCACATACATGGATCGACTCATCATATCATTCTCATGCTTCTGCTGTATTCTTTGTTCACCAATAGATCATATTTGATCTCTTATGGTTTCTTTGTATTATTCCGATGTTAAATCCGTGTCGAATTAATTCTGTATGAGGCACTTCCTTAAAACCATATGATATGATCACAGGTGTAGAACCGCGGGCTTATCAATTTAATCATTGCCTCAATTTACCCTTATTTATCTATTCCATATGACCAATAACGGTGACCAGACGCTAGGCCAAACGAGTGCTTGAGCACTTTTTCATAATCAATGGTCACGATTTAATCTCTCGATGAGATGGATGACTGTCGAGACTTTAGGAATTTGTCCTTTCAAATCTATCGATACGATTTCGTCGAACAGATCGGACTATTCATGTTTATTTCAAAAAACTAGATCGATGGTTAGATTCAATCCTTACACTTATCCTTTCACTGCTTGATCCGACGACTGGGACTTAATCAACCATTGAGATGGATGGCCATCATTTACTTCGGGACTTCGGCTATTTCTACTTACGCTATCCTTCCACTGTATTTTCATCAACAGTTGACTCATTTCCACTTCGGGACTCTAGCATTCGGGACTTCGGGACTTTGGGCAAGTGTTGGTGGTAAAAATCCCGAAGTAAAACTCCCAGAGTGACATAACTTGCTTACGTCACTTGATGACATGGCATGAGCCGAATAGCTGCCACATGTCACTCAGATTCGTGATTTACACGTATCTGAAATGTTGATTTCAACTTGACGCTTGTCATTATCTAATTGTGCCATGTGTCCTTGTTGATGTGGTCTACCACATGTCCTTGATGACGTGGTCTGCCACATGTCCTTGCTGACTTGGTCTTCCACATGTCCTTAAATCGAACGGTTGAGGCTTACTTCGAGTCTTTGCCCAAAGTCCATAGGTTTATGCCACGTATTTTCTAGATCAAACGACCGAGATCCACTTCAGACGATCCGACGCTTGAGATTTACTCTGGACGATCTGACGATTGAGATCTACTTCGGATGATCCGACGGTTGAGAATTTATTTCGGCTCTCCGGACTTCAGGAATTTCAAATTTTAAACTGACGCTCTAGATCAGACGACCCAGATTCACTTCGAACGATCTGAGGCTTGAGATCTTCTTCGGGCGATCTGACGTTTAAGATCTACTTCGGATGATCCAACGGTCGAGAATTTATTTCATCTCTCTAGACTTCAGGGATTTCAAATCTCAAAATGACAATTCTTGAAGTGAGATTTTTCTGGAGTGTAACCTCCTCACATCTTTAGACCCGAAACAAATGATGTTTGTTTTATCATTATCTTAGATTGACGACTCGATCTGTTTGTGATGCTATTTTGTCTTGGATTAAATCCAACGACTCTTCTTCTAGCTTATCCTGTCCTTCCACTTTAGAATGATCCAACGACTGATGAAAATTCAGATAATTGAGATCTCAGATCTTTCAACTTATCTTGTCCTTCCACTCATAAGTGATCCAATGGTTATGAAGATTCTCGAAGCAAATCCACTATTAAGAATGATTGCGGAACCACAAATTGCGAGTGATTTAATTCGTCACCCAAGCTCCGCAATTTGAAGTTGTGCATTTGTTAGTGAGTCAACCACAATCGTTGATATTTGAACCTATAAGATCTGATGGTCCTGACTAATTACGGGATTATAAATAACACAATGTTTATGATCTAGACCAATTGCGGGATTGGAACTAGCGAGAAATTTAATTCTCCTTTCATTCTCTGCAATTCATCCATGTCATTGATTTGGCGCATGAGTATCAACGGTCTTGATTTAATCGTTGACTATTCCTCCAACGATCCTTTAAGCCTACGGTCACTCATATGACCGACATCCGTTACATGAGATAATCAACACCGTCAATTTCTTGATCGGAAGGTTGCTGAGGCTTGTCACCTTTTCCTGTGCATCAATCAACTTCTCAGTCTTTCCATCGACCCCGATGACATTTCTACAATGCGCTCTTCCTTTTGAGATTTGATCTTCATTCACTAACCTTCCTGATCTTTAATCTTTGACATACTATCATATTGTTTGACATTTTCTGCTAACTGATATACTGTTGACATCAATGACAATTTCATCTATGATAAATCAACAATGACAATTCATCATAACAACTTATCATCACATTATAATGACATCAACTGTTGACATCAATGACAACATATCAATGACAATATGTCCAACAATCTCCCCCTTTGTCATTGAGGGAAACACACTAACTTCATACACAAACTCCCATTGTGATGATGCTTTTGTCTATGAATTTCTCTATGAAGTTACTCTCCCCCTTTGACATCAATGGCAAAGGGTCACTTCCCTTATGATCAACTTTTGTCTATCTGCATTTTGTTGACCAAAATATGAACTTGGGTAACTACCCCTGGAATCATGCTCTGCCTGCCATAATTGAATGACTCCCCCTGTCAATATGCTATTTTTTCCTTTGAATACTCTCCCCCTCTATTTATGAAAGGGTAGCTCTTCCTGGCAAGGTCTCTTCCCCTGTTAATTTACTAACTTCTTATCTCAATTTATTGGGATTTTTGTTTTCAAATAAGTAGTCTTCTTGATACCAATTTTGTAACGATCAAGTCTTTTCAAAATTTAATCTAATTACTTTCTTATTTAATAACCAAAATACTCCTCTTGAGTTTTTATTGACTTTCCTTTGTCAAATAGAACAAGAGTATGAATCTTACTGATATTTTGATCTGCTTCTTATTCGTCTTTGATATTTCACAGTAAAATGAATTGAGGAATTTTACCAATTGATTTAAATATCAATTTTGTTATCAATTGATCTTTGTTGAATGATACTCCTTGAACTTCTCTGCTACCTTTATTTTTTCTTCTTCTTGTATTCTACAACTAACCCTACCAATAATTTTTCTTTTGACCACTAATCTATATATAGTGAAGATTTTCCATATGTTAATTTAGAAACTCTTTGGTATAATCCTTTGATTTTGTAAAAACCAATTTAAACTTTTTTTTTTTATTTTCTTTCTTTTGCTAACAACTTATGACATTATCAGAATTTGATATTGTCTCATATTATTCTATAGGTACTTCCTCTTCTTGAGCATGATTTATCTCATATTGAGTTTCACATTCTTCATTAGGACCTTTACCCCTCATGTTCTTATTATTAGTTTCTTCAATTTCAAGTGTAATAACATCCTTCTTGCTTTCTCCTTCAGATTTTCTTCTCCATATCTTTCTGTGAGATATTCTGCTTTTTGGATCTTCTCTTTCTAATTGTGTTTTTGGAGATTTTCCATCTCCTATGTTCCAACTTTTATTAGGTTTTTTCACTGACTTGAATGACTTATTCAAATATTGACTTTTTGTATTTTTGTAGTTTTAAGATTTGTGCCCAAACCTATCACAATTGTAACATCTCATTGTATGAAAAATTTTTGTTGTGTGCCCAACAAAATTACATCTCCAACATCTAATTGAGTTTTTGGATTTTCTTGTATATGCTTTCTCTAGTTTCTTGCAGTCCATTTCTTTATGGCCAAAGCTATGATAAGAAAAGCAATATCCATTGAAGGTATTTCCATTCTTGATTTTATTTTGACTTGAAGGATCTATCATTTGATTTTCTTCTTCCTTTTTACTTCTAAAGTTGTCCTCCTTAACAAAGTTCATGACTTGTAATTGCTTTGTACTTGCACCTTTTCCTTT
>ML823079.1:82109-102883 GCA_009831015.1 Picea engelmannii
AAAACATTCATCTTGAGAGGAATTTGAAGATAAACTAACATTACATACCTCATGTTCATGCATGTACTTGGTAAGGGTTTCCTTTGCCTCATGGAGTTGAATCTCCATCTCATGCAACTTTGCAAGAAGCTGGTCTTTCTCCTTCTTCATGGCCATCAACTTCTCTTCAAGGACAATGCTCTCATTTCTGTCTTCACACATCTCTTTCATCAAATCTCTCATGGTTAGAATTTCCTTCACCATATATTTATCAAAGAACTTTGATTTTGAAGATATATGAGAACTATCAATACTTGAAGCTTCCTCCATCTTTGCAAGATATCAAACTTCAACACAAAATTTGCACAATACCAACATCTAAATCTCAAGCTATCAATGGAAAACACATGAGCAAAATAAACTATGCTCTGATACCACCTGATCTGAAAATAGAAGGCTAACTTGTTATGCTATGCAAGCACCCTCTACTTCATTAAAAATAAACTTTACAGGACCTTGCTTCATGTGTTAAAATATGCAAGATAAACTTATGTGTTAAGTTCATGTATCTTCTTGTAAATGCTTATGTGTGAGGATATGTTCATTTAAATGGTTAAATATGTACTTTAAATAAATACACATCAACATAACTTGCAATAAATAAACCATCAAACTCACAACAAGAACAACATGATAAAGGAGTTCACCCCCCTCCGGGCTACATCTCCTTGAGCCTCCATTAATGGACTTGGCTCTCTGGGATTAATTTGTCAAAAATTATTTTACAAGATGTTTCTCAACTCCAATGGAAAAATAGACTGTACCATTGGGATCAGAACACATAAAAACCCCAAAAATGACTAATAGAACTTTGAAAACGGATCATGGCTCATTCGGGCATGACCTCTTCTACATGTGGCCATAAGCTTCATTGAGCTTATCTTTGGAAAAAACACCTGTACAAGTCCTCAAAAGCCTCTGAAGATTATCCCAATGTGTTCAGAGCATAACAATTAGCCAAAAATGATTATTCAATCACAGAAAACAAACATAGGCTCACCAAAACATGTCCTCAACCAATGAGGGCTTCAAGCTCCCTAGAGCTTTCTGAGACTTCAATGGTGAAAAACCTGCATAAGAAGTCTTCAAATGGCCTTGATAATAGTTCCAATGGATTCATGACGTCCAAAAACCCCTAGCTGGGCTTTTACGGCACCTCAATCGACCAAAAAATGAGAAAGATAGGCCTCCTGCCATCCTCTTCCTTCAAGCTTGTTGGCTCTGGTTCGCCAAAACGCACCTCTTTGTGCTTGAACCCAAAACACACACTTATTTAAGCGCAAAAACCTGGCACCAGCACGCAACCGCAAAAACGGTCAAACTTTCAAACCGATAACAGATTTTTGGCCCCCAACCGCAAGTCGTTGGGCATATGAGCACCATACAACCAAGTCTTAACGCGCAAAAGGGCTAGTTCCAAAAGCCAATGTTTAAACGCCAAGTGTTAAAAGACGGGGGGCTGTGACTCCAGTTGCAATGTGCGCATGGGAGAGGATCATATGGTCACATTCATGTGAACGGGGGCTGGGGCTTACCCCCAACCCTGTCCGTGCCCAAACATTAACACATGCGAACTTTAATATATTTGAAACCATTAATATAACAAGGAACAAAACGTGGTGCGTTGGCAGAGCGAACTTTGTTAAAACTTTGACTGGTGGAGGAGGTCTAGGGTTCGAATCCCACGGACTCCATAAAATTTTAAACAACAAACCATAGCCAATAAAGGGGTGCCATGTGGCACCATACCATTGACCAAAATAATGCCACGTGTCATCAAATGATTCACCCAAATTTGCCAATCCAAAACTGCCAACTCAGCACTGCCACATCACCTCTACCACGTCAGCATACGGTCATGCCACGTCAGCATCCGTACGAACTGTACGGACTGCACAGTCAACGTCCCTTTTTTTTTCCCTGTTTTACGATTCGAACAAATCACGATATCTCTCGCTCCCGACGTCCATTTGAGACGAAACGAGTTGCGTTGGGTTCACAACGACGAGGGCTACACTCCTATTCGTTTTGAGGAAATTCCAAGAAATTTGATTTTTGAGCTAAAATTTGACCCCTGGTCCAGATTTTGATCAATAACTATCAGATAAATTTCAGCATTGCAGCTAAAGAAATGTTACATAAAATGAGGTCAAATATTTTCATCTCATATGGAAGAAACACCTAAGGATAAGGTGTCAAATGTTGAAGATTATGCGGTCCTAAAAGAGTTTGATGATGTATTTAAAGAAATATTAGGAATACCC
The DNA here is from genome assembly GCA_009831015.1 of Picea engelmannii. Classification (NCBI taxonomy): domain Eukaryota; kingdom Viridiplantae; phylum Streptophyta; class Pinopsida; order Pinales; family Pinaceae; genus Picea; species Picea engelmannii. The sequence continues at coordinate 84,413 of ML823079.1, forward strand.
CCTAAAAGAGATATTGATTTCTCTAGAAATCTGGCAACTCCAATATCCAAGACTCCTTACAGCATGAGTACACCAAAATTAAAGGAGTTGCAAATGCAACTTGAAGAGCTTATGGGGAAGGGGTATATATGCCCAAGTGTGTCACCTTGGGGTGCTCCAATATTATTTGTGAAGAAGAAGGATGGAACATTGAGACTTTGTATTGACTTCAGGAATTTGAACAAATTAACTATAAAGAATAAGTATCCTTTGCCAAGGATCGATGACCTCTTTGATCAGTTGAAGGATGCAAAAATATTCTCCAAAATTGATCTCAGGTCAGGTTATCATCGGGTAAGAATTAAGGTGAATACATCAACAAGTATGCTTTCAGAACAAGGTATGGTCATTAGGAGTTCACAGTGGTGCCATTTGGGTGATAAATGCACTGATTTTCTTCATGTGTTTAATGAATGGTATTTTTAGAGAATACTTAGATAAGTTTGTCATTGTCTTTTTGGATGGAATTCTTATATATTCTAAGTCAGAAGAAGAGCATGAGAAACATTTGAGGATGGTACTACATATATTAAGGGAGCATCTGTTATATGCTAAATTGAGCAAGTGTTCATTTTATCATAACCAAATTCATTATTTGGGGCATATCATATCAGAGGAAGGGATAATAGTGGATCCTGAAAAGATTGAGGTCATTAGAGGATGGTCAACACCAAAGAATGTGACATAAGTCAGATCATTCATGGGCCTTGCAGGCTACTACATAATATTTATTGTTGGATTCTCAAAGATTGCACATCCGATCACTTCCTTGCAAAAGAAGGGAGTGAAGTCTCAGTGGACATTGGAGTGTGAAAGGAGTTTCCAACAATTGAAGCAATTATTAACCAGTGCTCCAATCCTAAGAATTGTTGATCCAAATTTATACTTCGTTGTATGCACTGATGCATGTAATGAAGGACTTGGTGGAGCTCAGTCAAAATGGGTATGTTGTATGCTATATATCAAGGAAGTTGAAGGAACATGAAATGAATTATGCCACTCGTGATTTGGAGTTGGCAGTCATAGTGCATGCCTTGAAGAAGTGGAGGAAATACCTCATGGGGAAAAGGTTTGAGCTGAGGACAGACCATAATGGTATGAAATATTTATTTGAATAGCCAACTCAAAATGCTAGGAAAAGCATGTATTTGTAATTTTTTAGTGAATATGACTTTGATATAAAGCATATCAAAGGGAAAGAGAACAAGGTGGTTGATGCACTCAATAGAAGAGTGCATGTGTTGCATGCTACAACCATTAGCATGTACCAATCCAATTTGAAAGATAGAATCTTAGAGGTTATAAAATCAGATTTGCAATACATGCAATTAATGGAAAAATTACAGCAAGTATTTTGCAGCAACAAATCAAGCACTACAAGCTGGGAAATCATGGAATTCTCATGTACAGAAGCATAATTTATGTACCAAATTCTCAAGAATTGAAAAATATGATTTTAAGATAAATTCATAGTGTACCTTATGCTGGACACCTAGGGTATCAGAAAACTATTGCATCTACCAATATCCAATATTATTGGCCAGGCATGAAGAAAGAAGTTGTTGATCAAAATCTGGACCAGGGGTCAAAATTTAGCTCAAAAATCAACATTCTTGGAATTGCCTCAAAACGAATGGGTGCGTAGCCCTCGTCATCACGAACCCAATGCAACTCGTTTGGGTTCAAACGGACGTTGGGAGCGAGAGATATCACGGTCTGTTCAAATCGTCAAATAGGTAAAAAAAGGGACGCTGACTGTGCAGTACGTACAGTCCGTACAAATGTTGATGTGGCATGAGCGTACGCTGACGTGGTAGAGGTCATACATCCAGGTGGCAGATGGTGACGTGGTAATCATCTATTGGCAGATGTGGACGAATCATTTGACGACACGTGGCATTATTTTGGCAAGTGTTTTGGTGCCACGTGGCCCAGTCATGGGCTGCCACGTGGCACCCCATTGTTGAATTGGTTATTGGTTCTAAATTAATGGAGTCCATGGGGATCGAACCCCAGACCTCCCCCTTTTGGCAACACTTTGGTAGTGTGTGGGCTACCACTAGCCCACACAGTGGTCCTTGTAAAAGCTATGGTTTTAATTATATTTAAATTGTATTGAAATATGATATGGGGTGCGTCCGGGCTGGGGCTTAGCCCCAGCCCCGGTCACATGCATTGATATATATGACTACCGATTTATATACAGAGCGCGCGGTAATTCATCACATTGCACGCGCAACTTTTAAAACATATTCAAAGCCCCGGTCGCATTGACTTTAATCATATGACCTTCACATATATTTCGCGCATGGGTTTTGGTATTACAACGGAGTTAGCCTCGGTTTTATGTGTAATCATATGACCTGCCACCATATGCGCGTGGTCATATGGCGACCTTGCGACCATGGTCTTGGCGGTTATAACTTATTTTCCTTTAACTAGCTTATTGTTGCAACCCCTTTATTATTTAATTTATTTTTTGATGCAACAACTATACCCATGATTAACTCCTAGTTACCATCAATTTGACTAGTACACTTATTCTATGAGCTTCTAGAAAAATTGACTTCTTTGACCTTCTAGGAGCTTCTAGACAACTCATGAGGGTTCTTCAACTTCATATGGTCATAACTCTCTAATCGTGAGGATTTATGTGACATTACACATATCACCGAAAATGGTATGACATGTACTATCCATATAGAATAGTCTTACCTGCAAATATATTAAAATTCATACCATTATACATCAATCAAATTGAAGTCCCTTAATCATATTGTTGGGGATACCAGAATTTGCTACCAGACTTACTTCAAGGGTTTCCATAAACGACAACCAACCCAATTAATCAACAATCTCCGACTTTGACATTGATGGAAACACTCTGATGCAATAGTGAAGTCATATCGCTCATGCTCCCCTTGTGACCATCACTCCCCCCGAAATCATGCCCTTGTGCTCTCTCTCCATGCATGTGATAAATATCTCCACCTTTGACATCAATGGAAAAGGTAACTTATCGTCTGGGGCTACTCCCCCTAACTGAATTGTCCTTGGGGTTGCTGCCCCTGACTGAACTCTTCCTGGAACTACTCCCTCAACCTAAAGTGTCCTCTTTATGGTGCTTCCTCATGTAACTCTAATAAATATAAGATAAGAATTCAAAACAATTCATTTGGGAGTAGAAATTACTCCAAGTCTCTGGCGAAGATACTCAAAGACTTCCCTTGGACGCAGTTTTGTGAAGATATCTGCAACCTATTCCTTTGTCCCCACATATTCAACTATGATGTTCTTGTTTGCAACATATTCCTGTAGAAAGTGATACTTGATTGGAATATGCTTCATCTTAGAGTGCATCATTGGATTCCTTGATATCTTGATAACGCTTATATTATTACAATATATAGGAATGGGCTCATCATACTCAACTTGTATATCTCTCGAAGTTTGTTTCATCCATAGAACCTGTGTACAACATGTTGTTGCTGCAATATATTATGCTTCATCTATAGAAAATGATACTCAAGATTGTTTCTTATTAGTTAAGATACCAAACACTCACGCAAGTAGAATGTTGCTTCACTGGTGCTTTGGAATTATTTAGACTGAGTTTCTTTCCATTTTCATTCATTGGTGGAACTACTAGTTCTTTGTATCCATCTCCAAATGATTGTCAAAATTCAAATCCTTGTGCCTATACACATGTTTTCATGCTTCTACTCCAAAATACATACTTTTGTCCATCAAATTGTGGTATTCCATTTTTATACATACTATTTCTCTCCATGATCTACCTTTCATTGGTTAAAATGATTTCTGAAGGAACCTGCTCTGATACCAATTGTTGGATTACTGAGAGGGGGGGTGAGTCAATAATAGAGATTTTTAATCCTTTTAACCACAGTATGCAAGTGTTATTTATCTTTATGATCAATATAACATTATCATCCAATAATTGCAGAGTAAATAAACTATGAACAAATGAACAATCATACACATACATAATACACCAATATTTTTTTATGTGGAAACCCAATGCGGGAGAAAACCACGGAATATTTTTTCTTATTTGTCTTTAAGAATTACATTCATTAGAAGCACTAACTTTCTTTGTTTTCTAGCTGCAACTGGAAGGAGGCTTCGACGCGCTATTTTCAGGATACAACCTAAGAGAAGATCCAACTCCCCAATTCTATGGCTACAACCAGAAGGAGGATGCAACTCCCTATGTTCTTCGACTACAACTAAAATGTGGCTACAACCACCTATCATTTCCCTGTCCAACTGCCCTGAAATATAAGTGCCAAAGGTAGAAATTGAATATGTCACTTTCACAACATGTTCTATCAAATCTGTCACTGTATTCTCATCAACCAATCTGATCTAATCACATATACCTCAAACACTATACCACAAGTCTGTACCTCAAACCATGTGCTATAACCTCACTATTATACAAAGTCTATCTGTACCAATAACTTCAACAACATACCTCAACCAAAATACCTCAAACATGAACCAATACTAAACTTTAGTAGATCTTCATGAGATCAACTCTACAGCAAGCCCTAAACTTCCAAGAGGGCATCCAATAGATTTACAAGGAAAACCCTAACTAGATTCATAAATTCAACACCACACATATGAAAACCATACATTTTTCTTCTTGTAGCATTCTGTTGTCGCGGTTTTGCTACCACAAATCTACTGCCACGGTTTTTCTGCCGTGGTTTTCCTACTGAACTTTTCCTATCGCAGTTTTTCTGTCGAACTTTTCCTACCGCGATTTTCCTACCATACTTTTCTTGCCACACTTTTCCTGCCAGAATTTTCCTACCGCACTTTTCTTGCCACACTTTTCCTGCCAGAATTTTCCTACCGCACTTTTCTTGCCGCGATTTTTCTGCCACTTTTTCTACCACAGTTTTCATGCCACACTTTTCTTTCTGTACTTTTTCTATCGCACATAGGTAGAAAAATATATTTTCCATGTAATAATGACCAATGTTAATAAGGCCTAGTAATAAGGAATAATAAGTCAAATGTAATAATACCTAATAGAAGCTTCCGCTTCTAGAAGGATCTTCCTCTAGATTTATCTTTTGGCTAGATAGATTTATTATAAATAGTAGTTGAGGGTATGAGAATTTTGTCTTGAGAATTATTGTAATAGAGCGTTGCTCTGCTGGAGGTTGCCTCCTCGAAGAGGAAAGTGAAAATTGTTTCATATCAATAAAGGTATTATTTTGGTATTGTGGTTTCATATATTGTGTTGTTCCACTATTATTCTCTTCATTATTTATGTTTTTGGATATTACAATAGATATGGTACCTGACAAGTGGTATCCAAGAACTTTCCTTGGCAGAAAATTGTAGGTTATTTTTTTCCAGGGTAGAGACATATTCCGACGTCTTAAACCTACATTGATCAGTCGTTCAACAAATAAATTCGTGGTCGGGGAAGCATACATGTAGGAAATACAAGTGGTACTTAAGCACACATTGTTAGCCACCCTTGTAACCCTTGTTTGTACCCCTTCATGTGGTAGTGTATCGGACAACACCTATATATGGATTAGCCTAGATATCATGAAGCCCTCCGTAGATGAATTTATCAACTACCCGACTGCTATAGTGCCACCAAGAAAAACACTCAAGAATATACTCTCTAGTACCTGGGTAATCGAGTAGTATGGCTAAGGGTATGGTCTACCCTCCTTAGTTGGTTCCCTAAGATATTGAGCCAAGTACTACTCTTCAAACCTATAGCATATATCATATATCTATAGCACACGGAAAACCCTTCTCTATAGAAACTTTAAAAAAACCCTAACTACTGGGACACAAACAACACAAAAAGGGAACATAAAAAATTTATCCTATTCAAAATTTGGGCATTTCGACACTATTTTTTTCCAATTAAGAATTTGGGCATTCTGATACTACAATATTATTCATATCGGAGTATAACTCCACAGTGGTACAAAAAAAAGGAGTATAGTGGTCCCGCAAGAACAATTATTTGGGACCTACCCTTTTGGATTCCTCTCTTCTCCTTGATTACCATGGTACCTATCATTTTTAATACAATTTTTTTATGTGGACCCAAAACCATTCTCAACACCCTTATTTGGACCCTATCCCATTGGATTCCCCTTTTTTCCCTAATTACATTGGTATCTATCACTTTTCACCATTTTTCTCATTGGTCCCACTCACCCTTCTCAATACCCTTATTCACCACCTATCCCATTTTCCTTACCATTTTGTACCTCTATCTAAATGGCCACCACCCACACCCAAGAAATCAATTCATTGATTGCTAACAACATCTAGAACAAGGAGGACATCAAGAATATCAATGCCAACATTGGCACACTGAATTCCTCTGTTCAAACCCTCCAGGACCAATGTGCCACATCAAATACATCAAAGACACACTTGACCAAATGATGGTTGGTTCCCTAAACCCTTCCACTTCTGAAAAACATCCTATTAGGAATACCATGACTCTTCCCATTACCAGGGTCCTCATTCCACCCACATTCCTAGAGACCTACACCTTCCCAGAATTGAGGTGAACAAATTTGATGTCTCAGATTCCACAAGCTGGGTCACTCAAATGGAACATTATTTCTCTTTTCATGGAATTACTGATGATTTCTCCAAGCTTCATTAAGGTATCCTACACCTAGATCTATAACGTTGGCAATGGTCGCAATGGCATAGAAAGAAAATCCAAGGGTGTGTTTCTTGGACATATTGTCTTGCATAGTATTATGACCTCTTTAACTCTAACACCCACCATTTAGGCCATTTGACCAAGTTGAAGTAGTATATGATAGTGGAAGACTTTATCACAACATTTGATCACTTGTCTTTCAGAATGGAAGTCATTTCATATGCCTTCTTCAGGGAATGGTTTATCGGTGGTCTAAAAGATGAAACTTCTGTCCATGTTCTCATGACCTGCCCCCACAGTTGTTTAGAAGGTACTCAATAATCCAAGGAAGCACAATAGATTATCTCTTCTCAGATCCAAAAAACACCCTTTCTTCCTCGTCACAAATGCACCAATCCCACCCCTCCAACAACTCCCCTCAAGATCCATAAATTAACTCAGGATGAAATGGTTGAACGCCAACTCAAGGGTCTTTGTTATAATTGTGATGACAAATATTCTCTCGGGCACAAGTGTAAGGAACATAAAAATTTTATGGCCATGAATGAGGATGCTTCTAAAGATGAGGTAGTTGTTTCACCTGTGGATGAACTACCATCACCATCTGATCTGTCCCCACCCTTTGATCCACCAGAAGTTGAACTGGTGATTTCACTTAATTCCCTCACTGGCTTCTCTTCTCCCCATAAACTCAAGTTAATTGGTTACATTACGAATCAGAAAGTCGTCATTCTTATGGATAATGGTGTTGGATTACTAAGAGGGGGGGTGAATCAATAATAAAGCAATTATAATCCTTTTTAAACAAATAATCCAAGTGTTATATCAATGTAGAATTATCATCCAATAATGAGCAATGAACAAATAAACAATCATACACATACACAGTACACTAGTGTTTTACGTGGAAACCCAAATCGGGAGAAAACCAATGAATTCTTTTTCTTCTGTGTCTTGAAGAATTACATTCATTGGAAGCACCAACTTCCTTTGTTTTCCAGCTACAACTTGAGGGAGGCTCCAACCCCCTAGTTTCTCAGGCTACAACCTGAGGGAAGCTCCAACTCCCCAATTATCTGGCTACAACTAGAAGGAGGCTACAACCCCCTATGTTCTCTGGCTGCAACCACTTGTCCTTGCCCTGTCCAACTGCCCTGAAGTAGAAGTAGAATGATGGAAGAACTGCCACACTATCACTGTGAGATATACCACTATAAACCTGTACCAATAAACTTGAACCATGCATCAACCATACATCAACCTATACCTCAACCTATAATCAATCTATACCATAAACAAGTGCATCAACCATGCACCAACCTGTACCATAAAAAAGTGAAACCAACCATGTACCAAGTATGTACCAATCGTGTGTCAACTACTCATCAACTATGACTCATCAATATGTACCAACATCATCAACTATACACCTCATGTATGTGCCAACTCATCAACTACTTGTCTCAATCATGTACCCAACATGTACCTTAATGAAAATCCCTCATCAATTTCATCATCCAAATATGATTTGTAAATTTGTAATAGACCTGGTGTATATGATCGCATACCTTCAAACCTTAACTTTAACAACAAGAGACTAGCATTTTCATCAAAATTTTATTTAGTCTCACATGACTAGTTTTGTATTAGTCAACAACCCTAACTTGAAATAATCATAACTTTGTACATGTAATGAATAAAGATTTGAAACTGATACACAATTTTCTTCAGTGTTTTTTATGCAATTTTTCCAAGTGTCACTACTTGGAACCTCTCAGAAAAGGATTTATAGAAAAAATGGCATACCTTGTTGAATTATGGCTTATCCTAGAGAGCGACCTTGTAGAGAGTGCCCTGCACTGAATATTTTTTGAATCAATCTGAAACTGTTACAAAGCATACTACAGACTATACTTTAACCAACAAATTTGGTCTTACTGAATTTGGATCTGTTATGAAGAAGTTATGACGTTTTTACCCAAAACACAAGTTTTAGACTAGTTTCGGGACTAGCCACAAACCCTATTTTCCACGAAGTGTAACTCCAAAAATACAACAACCCACAAGCTAAGTTTTTTACCACGGATACTTGGATATGTTTCCTCAATGGCATAGCAATTTCACGGTCTGAATCATTCTAGAAAAACAATTATTGTGAAAATGGTGAGATGACCTGTAAATAACATACCTTAGAAAGCAACATCAAAAGAATTTATCCTTCCTTGAATTCCGGCCTTCTTTTCTTCACCTTCCCTCAGAAATTCAGCTTAGATATCCTTTGGTTACCTCAGACACCTATAGATATTCAATATTCTCAAGTGTGATGTAGCACAAGTGGTAGCACCCATAATTTTATTCATCACCACATTGCTCAGAAATTCAATTGTTACATCCATGTCGTCAATAATTTTTAAATCATGATTGCCAATGGAGGTTCCATGAAATGTGGGGGACGTTGTGAAAATGGGCAGCTCCAAATTGGTCAGTATCACCTGAAATCCCATATGTTTGTTATAGACATGGATGGTTGTGACATTGTGATCGGTGCAGAATGGCTACACACTCTCAGTCCCATTCTCATGGATTTTAATAAATTAACCCTAAAAATTCAAAAACCTAACCCTAGGAGATGAAGTGCCAAAAGCCATGTGGGCCCCGTTTGGGTAAGTCAGTACATCAACTTCCCGGGGTCGTAACTTTTGCATACGATCTTCGTTTTAGGCGTATGATAGCCCATTGGAAAGATCTATCTGAGGACTACAATAGTTGTGCATAACTTCAATTTCAACATGAAATTTTGCAGCCACAACATACCCAAAAAAAAGTTGTTTAGGGCCTCAAAATGGCTCCGAAAGTTCAGGACCCGAAAAACTGCTAAAAATAGTAAATTATTAAAATTGCTAGAAAGTTGTTTTGAGCCAGATGGAATCAATTGTAAATTCTATTACATAACCGTAAGTGCCAACCCTCTCCATTGTGTGTTATATATGATTATGTTTTCCTATAAAAAACCTTTAAGAGTTAATTGGTCTATACATATTCTTCTCTTGTATTTCACAAATAAATATTTTTCTAGGGCATTTTAGCCCATTGTAATATGCTTCAAAGGTCCTTTGAGAATTAACTAGTTTATAGGTAATTTTGAAGATGCTCTCGATACTCATTCAACTAGACCACATCCAAATGTGAATCCTTCCAAAGAAAAAATTCAATACATCAAGCCCTAAAGGGTTGAAAATTATAAAAAAAATATAATAAAAGGTGTCAAGGTGTATTTCCTTGACTTACCTTGTCATGCCATACTTGCCATGCCATGCCATGCCTTACCTTGCCTTGCCATGTGTTTCCATTCCATGCCATGCCTTGCCTTTGCATGCCTTGCCTTTCCATGTGTTGCCATGCCATGCCATGCCTTGTCTTGCCATGCCATGCCTTGCTATCATATGGCATGCCTTTCCATGCCATGCCCCTCCATACCATCCCTTGCAATGTCATGCCTTGCATTCACTTGCCATGCCTTGTCTTTCCATATCATGCCTTGCCTTGCCATGCTATGTCATGTCGTGCCTTAAGGTTTTAATTCCCCGAGGAGGAATTGGCCAAGAGTCCCTGAAGTGGTTTGGGATGCGACTTGCAACTAGGCATAAAAAGAAAATCGAGACTTGAATTGAGGAACCGTCGACTTCGATGGATTACTGGGATAGGATTTTAGCTAGAGCACCCCACTCTCGTGTGCCATGCCTCAGAAGTTGCTTTACTCATTGATTTCGAGAATTAGTGTTTGGGTCAGTTTGAAAATGCAACATTTAGATTAAGGGGTCCAATCTATGAAACCGTCCCTCATGAGCAGATCGATAATGTGGTCACCTAGTCCATGCCTAAACAAACTTGCAACATACCACAAAACTCAAAAATGTTGCTCTGTTAGGTTTTTATGCCCTAAGGAGGAATTGGCCAAGAGTCCCCAAAATGGTTTCGGATGCGAATTGCAACTGGGCATAAAACGAAAACCAAGACTCGGATTGAGGAATCGTTGTCTTCGTTGGATTCCTAGCATAGGATTTCAGCTAGAGCACCCCTCACTCCCGGATCCAATCCCTCAGAAGTTGTTTTTTTCATTGATTTTGAAAACTAGGGTTTTTCTCAGTAAGAAGCAATGCAACATTTGGATTTAGGGGTCCAATTTATAAAACCATGCCTCGGGAGTGGATGGACAATGTGGTCACATAGTCCATGCCTAAACAAGATTGTAGCATCTCACAGAACTCAAAAATGTTACTTCGTTAGGTTTTTATGCCATGAGGAGGAATTGGACAAGAGTCCCCAAAATGGTTTGGGATGCCACTTGCAACTGGGCATAAAAAGAAAACCAAGACTCGGATTGAGGAATCATCGAATTCGATTGATTACTGGGATAAAACTTCAGCTAGAGCATCCCTCACTCTCGGGTTCCATGCCTCGAAAGTTGTTTTACTCATTGATTTCAAGAATTAGTGTTTTTCTTTGTTTGAAGCAATGGAACATTTGGATTAATGTGGTCACATAGTCCATGCCTAAACAAGCTTGCAGCATCTCACGGAACTCAAAAATGTGCTCCGTTAGGTTTTTATGCCCTGAGGAGGAATTGGCCAAGAGTCCCCGAAATGGTTTGGGATGTGACTTGCAACTCAATATATAACGAAAAACCAAGACTCAAATTGAGGAACCGTTGTCTCCATTGGATTTAAGCTAGATCACCCCTCACTCTCAGGTCCAATCCCTCGTAAGTTGCATTGGATTAAGAAAATTGAGTTTCAGTTAGTGGGGCCCCTACGCTATTATTTTGTCGACCGAAAAACCATTTGTTGTAGTATCTCTGGCATTAGGGTTTTGGTCAACGAGGCATAGTGCAATTTCTGAAGATGAGTTCAATTTTCAAGAACACTCTATCGAGCATTTTTTTCTAATGTAGTCGCATGGGAATTGGCCAAACAGACTTGCAGGAGCTTATGAAACTATAGTATGTTGCCCGGTTTGGATTTTATGCCCCTGGACCAAATTGGCCACATGTCCTTGAATGGCCTGAGGAGGCAAGTTGCAACTATCAATAAAACTCAAACTGAGACTCGGATTCATGAATCGTCGGTTGCATTGGATCTGTAGCACTGGGTTTTAGTTATTGGGGCTCTTACTCTATCATTCATTCAACTGGAAAACCATTTGTTCGAGTATCTCCAACACTAGGGTTTTGGTCAATGAGGCATTGTGCAATTTCTGAAGAGGAGGTCAATTTTCAAGAACGTTGTGTCGAGTCTTTTTGGCTAGTGTAGTCATGTGGGCCTTGGCCAAACAGACTTTTCGGAGCTTAAGGAAGTCTGTTATGCTACTTGGTTTGTATTTTATTCCCCTGGACCAAATTGACCACATGTCTCTAAATGGCTTGAAGAGGCGAGTTGAAACTCGCGATAAAACTCAAATTGGGACTCAGATGCATGAATCGTCAGTTGCATTGGATTAAGAGCACCATTTTTCAGCTAATGGGGCCCCTACACTATCATTCCATCGACTAGAAAACCATTTGTTGGAGTATCTCTGGCACTAGGGTTTTGGTCAATGAGGCATAGTGCAATTTTTGAAGATGAGGTCGATTTTCAAGAACACTATGATGGCATTTTTGGGTAGTGCAGTTGAATGGAACTTGTCCAAACAAAATTTTGGGAGCTTATGGAACTCTATTATGCTGCTCGACTTGGATTTTATGCCCTCGGATAAAATTGGCCACATGTCCTTAAATGGCTTGAGGAGGCGAGTTGCAACTATCGATAAAACTCAAACCGGGACTCAGATGCATGAATAGTCAGTTGCATTGGATCTTGAGTGCCTGGTTTCAACTATTGGGGCTCCTACCCTATCATTCTGTTGATTGAAAAACAATTTGTTGGAGTATCTCCAACACAAGGGTTTTGGTCAATAAGGCATAGTGCAATTTATGAAGAGGAGGTTGATTTTCAAGAACACTGTATCAGGTCTTTTTGGCTAGTGTAGTCACGTGGTCCTTGTCCAAATGGACTTGCAAAAGCTTATGGAAGTTCATTATTCTACTCTGTTTGGATTTTATGCCCCGGGACCAAATTGACCACATGTCCTTAAATGGCTTGAGGAGGCGAGTTGCAACTCTCGATAAAAATCAAACTGAGACTCATATGCATGAACCGTCAGTTGCATTAGATTAAGAGCATTGGGTTTCTTCTAGTGGGGCCCCTATGCTATCATTCCGTCAACTAAAAAACCATTTGTTGTAGTATCTCCGACACTAGGGTTTTGGTCAACGAGGCATAATGCAATTTCTGAAGATGAGTTTGATTTTCAAGAACACTCTGTCGAGCATTTTGTGCTACTGTAGTCACATGGGAATTGGAAAAATAGACATGCGGGAGCTTGCAAAACTCCATTATGCTACTCGATTTGGATTTTATGCCCCTAGATGAAATTGGTCACATGTCCTTGAATGGCCTGAGGAAGCAAGTTGCAACTATCAATAAAACTCAAACTGAGACTCGGATGCACGAACCGTCGGTTGCATTGGATCCATAGCACTAGGTTTTATCTATTGGGGCTCTTAATCTATCATTCCTTCAACCAGAAAATGATTTGTTGAAGTATCTCCAACACTAGGGTTTTGGTCAATGAGGCATTGTGCAATTTATGAAGACGAGGTCGATTTTAAAGAACATTGTGTCGAGACTTTTTGGCTAGTGTAGTCATGTGGGCCTTGGCCAAACAGACTTGTCGGAGATTAAGGATGTTTGTTATGCTACTCAGTTTGGATTTTATGCCCCTAGACCAAATTGACCACATGTCTCTAAAAGGATTGAGGAGGCGAGTTGAAACTCGCGATAAAACTCAAATTGGGACTTGGATGCAAGAATCGTCAGTTGCATTGAATTAAGAGCACCATTTTTCAGCTAGTGGGACCCCTATGCTATCATTCTGTAGACCGAAAAACCATTTGTTGCAGTATCTTCGGCACTAGGGTTTTGGTCAATGAGGCATAGTGCAATTTCTGAAGATGAGGTCGATTTCCAAGAACACTATGCCGACATTTTTGGCTAGTGTAGTTGCACGAAACTTGTCCAAAAAACCTTGTGGGAGCTTACGAAATTTTGTTATGTTGCTCAATTTGGATTTTATGCCCTCAGACCAAATTCGCCACATGTGCTTGAATGGCTTGAGGAGGCAAGTTGCAACAATCGATAAAACTCAAACCAGGATTCGGATGCATGAACCGTGAGTTGCATTGGATCTGGAGGACCTGGTTTCAACTATTGGGGCTCCTACCACCGAAAAACAATTTGTTGGAGTATCTCTAACACAAGGGTTTTGGTCAATGAGGCATAGTGCAATTTCTGAAGAGGGGGTCGATTTTCAAGAACACAATGTCGAGTCTTTTTTGCTAGTGTAGTCACATGGTCCTTGGCCAAATAGACTTGTAGAATCTTATGGAAGTTCGTTATGCTATTATGTTTAGATTTTATGCCCCCGGACCAAATTGACCATATGTCCTTAAATGGCTTGAGGAGGCGAGTTGCAACTCTCGATAAAAATCAAACCGGGACTCTTATGCATGAATCATCAGTTGCATTGGATTAAGAGCATTGGGTTTCAGCTAATGGGGCCCCCACACTATCATTTCGTCCACCGAAAAACCATTTGTTGTAGTATCTTCGGCACTAGGGTTTTGGTCAATGAGGCATAGTGCAATTTCTGAGGATGAGTTCGATTTTCAAGAACACTTTGTCGAGCATTTTTTGACAGTGTAGTCACATGGGAATTGGCCAAACAGAATTGCGGGATCTTACGAAACTCCATTATGCTGCTCGGTTTGGATTTTATGCCCCTGGACCAAATTGGCCACATGGCCTTGAATGGCCTAAGGAGGCGAGTTGCAACTATCAATAAAACTCAAACCGAGACTCAGATGCACAAACTGTCAATTGAATTGCATATGTAGCATTGGGTTTCAGCTATTGAGTCTCTTACTATATCATTCCTTCGACCGAAAAACCATTTGATGGAATATATCCAACACTAGAGTTTTGGTCAATGAGGCATTGTGCAATTTCTGAAGAGGAGGTCGATTTTCAAGAACAATGTGTCGGGTATTTTTGGCTAGTGTAGTCATGTGGACATGGCCAAACAAACTTTTTGGAGCTTAAGGAAGTCTGTTATGCTACTCAGTTTGGATTTTATGCCCCTGGACCAAATTGACCACATGTCTCTAAATGGTGTGAGGAGGCGAGTTGAAAATCGCGATAAAACTCAAACCTGGACTCAGATGCATGAATCGTCAGCTGCATTGGATTAAGAGCACCATTTTTCATCTAGTGGGGCCCCTACGCTATCATTCTGTCAACCAAAAAACCATTTGTTGAAGTATCTCTGGCACTAGGGTTTTGGTCAAAGAGGCATAGTACAATTTTTTAAGATGAGGTCGATTTTCAAGATCACTCTATCGGGCGTTTTTTACTATGGTATCGGTATTGGTATGGTATTGGTATGCATATCATTGCCAATATTGGTATGGTATATATCATACCAAT
This sequence comes from Picea engelmannii, assembly GCA_009831015.1. Taxonomy (NCBI): domain Eukaryota; kingdom Viridiplantae; phylum Streptophyta; class Pinopsida; order Pinales; family Pinaceae; genus Picea; species Picea engelmannii. Next base: position 99,716 of record ML823079.1, read on the forward strand.
ATTGGCAATGATATGGTAGACCAATACTTGGTATTGGTATACCAATGCCATACCAATACCAATACCAATACCATACCAATATTGATATTGGTATGGTATTGGTATTGTTATGGCATTGGTATGCACATCATTTCCAATGCATACCTTTGTCATGCAATGGTATGCAAAGGTATTGGTATTGGTATGCAATGGTATTGGTATTGGTATGGTATGTTGTTGGTATTGGTATGCATATCATTGCCAATGCATACCATTGCCATGCAATGGTATGCAATGGTATTGGTATTGGTATGCAATGGTATGGATTGGTATGGTATTGGTATTGGTATTGTGTAACGCTATGTTTCCCCCAGTTTGTAAATATAACCAGACTGGCCAAGGACTATGGCAAACTCATAAGTATGAATATGTGATGTAAATGGACCTTCAGGAAGAGGTCAATGAATGTGAATAACATTTTGAATTTATTGCAGGACTGCTGAGAGGGGATGTGCAGAAAAGAGACTCCGATGGCAGTGGAAGGCACCTAAAAGGGTGGCGTTAACTTCCACCGAGTATTTATACCGTATTTGGACTCCACTGACTTGGAGAACCAAAAGCGGCTCGCTGGCCCCAAATTAAATGTCTCACAGACTGGTAGGCAGATGGCTTGATGAGGGATGGGATGGTGAACCGCCCGTCCGTAGAGCCGTCAGGCCTGATTGGCATGAGGGTAATTGTGCCACACCAACCTCGCAAGAGGATAAGGCGTATGGCAGAAGCGATTATGGGGGCAGACGCGAGGGGAACTCGGGCATTATGCAGAGTAAGTGATAGCAGAGAGGGGGGATTGCAACCCTCGCTCCTGGTCACTGGCAGATAGAGAGACGTATTCTCAGAGCATTGGGGTCTCATCTCGGGGGTGGCTAGTGGTAAATCCGTTGGGAGTTGCTACGCCTACGGTTGGGTGGAAACGAGCACCCCTCTCAGTAGTCGCACCCATTTCTGGTGTTATTTCTGATAAGTGTTTTTCATATTGCATCTTGAAATTCATAGAATGATATATCTATGTATATGCTCATAGAACTGTGAAATTGTAAATGATTTATGTATAAGAATGTTTGTGCAGTATTTTAGATATATACTCATAACAGAGGGAACCATGCATGACGTATTTTGATAAAGGAATCTAATTATGCCTAGGTTGAACTAAGTTAGGCTTCCAGCCCGTTCTCGAGAAGCTGTTTTCCCTTACCCATCTCTAGGGGTGTCCCGGAATAGATCTCGTCACAGAGACTTTCTCTCCTTAGAAAGGTCCACCAAGAACCCAGAAAAAAAAAAAAAGGACTTGAACGCGCAAGTCTTAATAACCCTGTACAAGGAGGAACAACCCTCTTAAGATTTCGAAGTAGCAGCGTAGGGATAAGTAACGAATCGACAGATGAGATCTTGTCGGAAGACCCATGGTCATTCACGACCATCAGATTGATGGAGGTAGTAAGAGCATTACACCCCTTGCCCTTTTTCCTCTATCTTCGCGAATAGCGAGGAAATCAGGATCGTAGGTTCCCCAAGGTCCATGAGAACATTTGGACCGTTGATCCTTCCACATCTACGAAGTAGTGGAAGAATATATAAGGTGGGAAAATCTGAGCCATCTATTTAGGGAGGCAGGTGTCTGAAATTCGTAGAGAGTCGGGATATTCGGCATCGGGAAATCGGAGTTGCTGAGGCTGTGAGAATGGGAACATCGCAAGTCTTAAAATCCTGGAGAAATCGGGACCATCCATCAGAAGAGGACGCATGGCAGCAATCGGCGTCGTCGGGAAAGTTCCCAACAAGAAGTTGTTCATCAACGTTGGTGTCATCGGGATACCAGGAATCCTGATGACAATTTGTTTATGCATTTTGGAATCGTGACGCTCGAAACCCCGATGGGTGGGAGCCAGCTGTCAGTATATTAGAGAAGTAGGAAGCGCCATTATGGGGGCCAGCTGTCAACGTAGCGGGAAGAAGGGATTCAAAGGATCGGGAATCCCGTGAGCCCATACATTTTGGCATTGAAAACCCCGTAGCCCCGATGAGGGTTAAGACTGTGTTCATGGGGATCGTGGTCATGTGGGCTAGGAGCCTAGCTAGGAGAGCTAGTGCGTAATGGGCACGTCGGGATTCGAGGAATCATGAGGCCTAGGGACGTTTGCATTTCGACATTGGAAAGTCCGAAACCCTGATGGGGGACAAGGCTGTGGTCATGTGAGATAGAGGTCACAAGACTTAGCCCGGGAGGCTGCGGCAGTAGAGGAGCATATCGAGATTTGGGGATCGGTGAACCAAATTGTTGGGATGTCACGAGTGTAGAAACCCCGATGAGGAGGTATGGCTGCGGTCACGTAGAGGGAGGTCGTATGGGCCCAAAAGACTAGCCCAAGGGGACTAGTGGAAGTTGGAGTGCGTTGGGAATTGGAGGATCATGGATCCAAAGGACATATGCCTTTTGGCATTAGAAAGCCCGAAATCCCGACGAAAATAAAAATATAAGGCTGCAGTCTCATGAGCACGGTCGTGTGGACCAGGCCATAGCCTGGAGGGGTTAAGGCCGGGAGAGAGCTCGTCGAAGATCGCAGTATCGAGGGCATAGGAACCCTCGACATTAGAAAGAAAAAAACCCCGAAAACCTGAAATTGTCATCAGGGGAAGACCACGGTTAGGTATAGAGAGCCGTATAGGAGAATGAAAGACCCGTTGCTCAGGGTTGGCATTTCGCTGATGCAAGCTTCGAGGATTCTCATTGTTGAGAACTAAACAAAAAAAATTGATTTAGGAAGCAGGTATGTTACATATTAGCGACCAGAAAACCATTTGTTGAAGTATCTCCGGCACTAGGGTTTTGGTCAATGAGGCATAGTGCAATTTTTGAAGATGAGGTCGATTTTCAAGATCACTCTATCGGGCGTTTTTGGCTATGGTATCGGTATTGGTATGGTATTGGTATGCATATCATTGCCAATATTGGTATGGTATATATCATACCAATATTGGCAATGAAATGGTAGACCAATACTTGGTATTGGTATACCAATGCCATACCAATACCAATACCAATACCATACCAATATTGATATTGGTATGGTATTGGTATTGTTATGGCATTGGTATGCACATCATTTCCAATGCATACCTTTGTCATGC
>ML823079.1:121450-139183 GCA_009831015.1 Picea engelmannii
CGAGAGGCTTTTGCAAAGGGAATACAAGAGAAGATCATATCCTTGCATGATGCCTTGTCAGCCAAGAACCAAGAAGTGGAGGATCTTATGCAAACACTTGATGTAGTGGACTTGCAATTAGAGAATTTATCAAGTATATTGCAAAGATGATGAAGGGGAGACTCAGAAACCATTCGATCAAGAGATCGACAATGCTGATTAAACGATTTGTTGAGTTTTAGTCCCACATTGCTTGTGTAAAACGATTCGTATGGGTTTATATACACTGTTGTCTCTAAACTATATCAACGCAAAGTGCAGAGGTATGGTGGGGGCTCTAGGTGTTTGGACTCCACGAGAAGATCACCAGCCTGGAGCCTGGGACGACCTGTCAAGTCCCCTACCTTTTGGTCAAAACGATAACAACCGTTGGATTTCCAATTAAAAAATAATCTCGTCCGCTCATTGAATTTGTTTTATTTATACAAACTGTGGGGGTATCGGTCATATGGGCGACTGTGGTCTTAAGATTCGTTGGATAATTCAGTTAGTGGAACCAATGTAAAGACTGTCAGAATTAACCAGATTTTAGGCATAATGCCAAGTATGGTGGATTGCCAAATCCATTGCTAGTCTATTTAAAATCCAGGTGTTTGCCAATTTTAGTAAAACCCTGCACAACATTTAGACCGCTATAAAATGTCAAGAGTTGTGATAGTGACAAGGTCAAGACGAAGGAGGATCACACAAAGATATGTTGCACAATGATTACCCCAAGGAAGGTTGCCAATAATTTTTGTAAGATATTCCAGAAGGATACTAATTATCATATTTAATTTAGAATAGGTTTCATTCTCGTTACTAGTGGTCTTTATACAAAGAGAAAGAGAAAGCATTGGGTTCTTCAAATCAAAGGAATAAATTAAATAAAACGGTATAAAAACCCTCCCTGCACCAATAATTAAAAGGATGAGTTGCATAGTTCACTCATAGGATACAAGGTAGATTCTTTTAACAATAAAAAAGACAAGCTCATATTTGACATGGGTATTATGCAGTTTATTTAGCTCCCATTTAGTGGCAATTGCTTGAGTCACCATGAGTGTATAATATGGAAATCTATTCTAGACAAGATAGTCATGTAATTTTTTTATTTTTTTGTATTTTCCATGAATTATCATCGAGGTTAGAAAGTTTCAATTATTGTAAGTTATGATTATCCTCATTAAAGTTTTCCTTGATTAGTCTATGGTTCTATTACCTAAGGAAAGTCCGGTAACATTTTCAAATTGTACTCTTAACATACTCTAGGTCACATATTCTAAATAATCATTTTCAAGGGAAAGTGATAGATGGGGGATCTTCTAATGGTTTGATATATTCAATATTGATTTTCTACATCTTAGTAATTTCTTATATCAWCRTCATTTAACTTAAATTTGACTATTGGCCCAACTTGGGCAGGACCAAAGTGTTGAACGTGTACATGAGCTATTTTAACATTATTTTTTATTAAGGTAATCCAAATGTGTTTATTCCCATCATTGAATACACTGGTCATTGACTTAGGTATGATGGAGGAATAATATATTTATTACACTAGATACAATTTGGGTAAATCCATTGATGTGCAATATAGAATTGGTTGCTAGAGAAATTGTCCAAGTCCTATGGAAAGACAATAACATACACATTTGTTCTTGGCTTCTTAATTACATTTCATGCTTCAATTTGTTTTCTTGCACCATTGATGACACGTTTTGACAAAATTTAGGCACATTCCCTGGCGTTTTTTGCGCCCACTAAGGCGCCCATAATCGATTACATTAAGGGGATAAATCAGTGCTAAACTAGGCATTGTTGGCACCCAATTTAGTGCCGACTCATATGTAGACATTTAAAAAAATGAAAATACCCATGGACAAGGGGATGAATATGCCCACTGATATGTAAAACATAAAAAACACATATATCCGCGGGCAAGGGGACGAATTTGACATTTTGGAGGGGAAGAAATACAAAAAAATGAATTGGGAGTTTGCTATGGCGAATGGAGAAAGATTGTGACCTATCCAACTAAATTCCCTTCTACATTTCGACTCCAACATGATTTGAGTGTTTTCCAAGGCGATTGGAGATAGAGCATGACAATTCAAGTGAATTTCTTGTTGCATTTAGACTTCAACACGTTTTGGGTGTTTCTTAGGGAGACTCCAACATGAATTTGTTGTTTCCTAGGGCGAAGGGAGACTCGGTGTGAGCATACCAACTAATTTTCAAACTAGATTTGGACTCTGACACGATTTGGGTGTTTCTTAGGGCGAAAAGAGATAGGGTAAGACTAGAGCACGATTTGGGGGTTTCCTAAGGGCGAACTGAGATTTTGAGGTAAAACAATTATCAAATTTCACAATTAAACCTCTTTACATATAAATTTCCTCATATTTTATGGTCTATCTGAGTTTGAAATTTGCTTATCCTTGTTAGAATAGGAAAAAAAAGACCAGGAAGAAGAGAGAAGAAATAAGTACCTTCAAAAATCGTCACAAAGTCCACTTGCCCAAATCCTGACAGAAGAGATTTGCCCTAGCTTGTTTAAAATGTCAAGTAGAGGGAAGGAAACAAATTCTATTCATAATGAGGTAAGTAATTCTCAATTTATAGATTTTTAATTGTCTCATTTTTTTATATATATTTTTTAGTTATTTGTTTTTTATTGAAAATTTTAACACAAAAAAATTATTGTATATATCTAGGGACATGAGACTGACCAGGAGAAAGATGCATTGGATTTGATATTAGGGATAGAGGCCATAAAAAAACTTGACGGTGTAGACTTGAAAACGCTTGCAAAATACATAGAAAAACGATTCACTAAGACCCCTGAGACAGTGCAAGCAAATCAAACATGTGAAAGAGAATCAATTGATTCCCCAACCACTCTTGGATCGAGCAGAAAATCAAGGAGAAAATCATATACGATTACCTCTAAGAATATGGAACAGAGAGTGGAGACCTCCAATGTCGAAGCCACTCCTGGATCCTAAACTTTGTCCACCACGCCATGTTTTGGAATTTGCATTGGGAACTATGATACAAGGATAGAATACGACATGGTTTCAAGCGAAATCAGAATGTCAGATGTTGGGAAGGTTTTTTTGAACAGGTTAAAGGAATCATGCCTTCAACGGTTCAAATACCATATCCATTTGCCTTTCTCAAAGATACCAATGCACCTGCATAAAGTTGTAATTCATGACATGGAGTCTGAATTTGGCATAGGTTGGTCAGTAAAAAAGGTGAAAAGACAAATGTCTCAAAATTACAAGAGATTTCGGTGCAATCAAACAAAGAAGATAAAAAAACTCCCGCTCGAGCAATGGCTCAAAAAGAGGCCAATTGATATCAGTATAAAAGTATGGAAATAACTTGTCAAATCATATGAGAAGTCAGATGCATGGAGGAAGTCTAGTGAGGAGAGTATCCAAGTATTTCAATTTGCTCATAATATTATATCAAAATTCTTAAACAATTTTTATATTTTAATTGTGCATAGTTCAATTGACTTACTTTATGTTTCAGGACAAAGCCTCCAAAGCTAGGCTTGCAAAACTTCAAGCCACACATCATAGTGGCAAAAAAGGTTTACAAGCCTTGATCTGCACCTTTGTAAGTATATTTATTATGTGAAATGTTTTTTTTATTATTATTATTTCCTAGAAAAAGTAAATGATTACATATTTATTAGTTTAACTAGTCCATGTGCCATGTTTTGACAGGAAGAAAAATATGGTTGGTATCCAACTCATTTTGAAAAAGAAATGTTACAAAATAAAAGTGGACCGACTTTGTAATATGGATGGAGAACGAGGTATCAATAGTACTAAAGGATCCCTTGCCTTGTTTTTTCCCTAGTTTTTGTCAATGGCTCCTCGTTTGGACATCCTTGTCCTTTATTTCCTTTGAATATTATGAACTTGTTGAATGTTCCTTGAAATTTATGGAGTTTGACAATACTAGCCTTTGTTTTGTGGCTCCTGATAACAAACACAGTTTTCCTAGTAGGGCTTTGCCACTTTTGTTTAATTTATTTATATTTTCCTACTATTTGGATAAGTTGGATTCTCATCCAACATTCATAGGACCTTCTTTCCCTTGGACCTTCTCTAACATAGTTATTTTTCACTAATAGATGGGTAATAACTTCATCATCCATCTTACAAAGTGAACACATGTCAGGCCCTTGGTTACTTCTCCTTTGCAGATGATCTCATAGAAGTAACTTGTCTCTCAACACTAACCATATATAAACATGTGTGTTCATAGGAGCTCTAATATTCCAAAGGGGCTTCCACCACAATGATTTTGTTTTGGCTCTAATATTCCATAAGCTCCTGCAAGTCTATTTGGCCAAGGACCAGATGACTACACTAGCCAAAAATACCCAACACAGTGTTCTTGAAAATCGACCTCTTCTTCGGAAATTGCACTATGCCTCATTGACCAAAACCCTAGTGTTGGACATACTCCAAAAAATTGTTTTTCGGTTGACAAAATGATAGGTTAGGAGCCCCAATAGTTGAAACCAGGAACTCTGGATCCAATGCAACTGACGGTTCATGCATCTGAGTCCCGGTTTTATTTTTATCGATAATTGCAACTCACCTTCTCAAGCCATTCAAGGACATGTGGCCAATTTGGTCCGAGGGCATAAAATCCAAATCGAGCAGCATAATAGAGTTTCGTAAGCTCCCACAAGTCTTTTTGGACAAGTTCCATGCAACTGCATTGGCAAAAAACACCGACATAGTGTTCTTGAAAATCGACCTCATTTTCAGAAATTGCACTATGCCTCATTGACCAAAACCCTAATGTCGGAGATACTCCAACAAATGATTTTCCGGTCGACGGAATGATAGCGTAGGGGCCCCACTAGCTGAAAAATGGTGCTCTTAATCCAATGCAACTAACGATTCATGCATTTGAGTCCCGGTTTGAATTTTATCGTGAGTTTCAACTCTCCTCCTCAATCCATTTAGAGACATGTGGTCAATTTGGTCCAGGGGCATAAAATCCAAACCGAGTAGCATAACAGACTTCCTTAAGCTCCGACAAGTCTTTTTGGCCAAGGCCCACATGACTACACTAGCCAAAAATACCCGACACAGTGTTCTTGAAAATCGACCTCCTCTTCAGAAATTGCACAATGCCTCATTGGCCAAAACCCTAGTGTTGGAGATACTCCAACAAATGGTTTTCCGATGGAAGGAATGATAGAGTAAGAGTCCTAGTAGTTGAAACCCAGTGCGACGGATCCAATGCAACTAACGGTTCGTGCATCCGAGTCTTGGTTTGAGTTTTATTGATAGTTGTAACTCGCCTCCTCAGGCCATTCAAGGACATGTGGCCAATTTGATCCAGGGGCATAAAATCCAAACCGAGCAGCATAATGAAGTTTCGTAAGCTCTCGAAAGTCTATTTGGCCAATTCCCATGTGACTACACTAACAAAAAATGCTCCACAGAGTGTTCTCGAAAATCGAACTCATCTTCAAAAATTGCACTATGCCTCGTTGACCAAAACCCTAACGCCGAAGATACTACAACAAATGTTTTTTCGGTCGACAGAATGATAGCATAGGGGCCCTACTAGTTGATACCCAATGATCTTAATCCAATGCAACTGACGGTTCATGCATATGAGTCCCGATTTGATTTTTATCGAGAGTTGCAACTCTCCTCCTTAAGCCATTTAAGGACATGTGGTCAATTTGGTCCGGGTGTATAAAATCCAAATAGAGTAGCATAACGAACTTCCATAAGCTCCTGCAAGTCTATTTGGCCAAGGACCACATGAATACACTAGTCAAAAAGACCGGACACAGTGTTCTTGAAAATCGACCTCCTCTTTAGAAATTGCACTATGCCTCATTGACCAAAACCATAGTGTTGGAGATACTCCAACAAATTATTTTTCGATCGACGTAATGATAGGGTAGGAGCCCCGATTGTTGAAACCAGGCACTCCAGATCTAATGCAACCGATGGTTCATGCATCCGAGTCCCGATTTGAGTTTCATCGATAGTTGCAACTCGTCTCCTTGATCCATTCAAGGACATGTGGCCAATTTGGTCTGAGGGCATAAAATCCAAATCGAGCAGCATAACAGAGTTTCATAAGCCCACAAGTCCGTTTGGACAAGTTCCATGCAATTGCACTAGCCAAAAATAACGACATAATGTTCTTGAAAATCGACCTCATCTTCAGAAATTGCACTATGCCTCATTGACCAAAACCCTGGTGTTGGAGATACTCCAACAAATGGTTTTCTGGTCGATGAAATGATAACGTAGGGGCCCCACTAGCTGAAAAATTGTTCTCTTAATCCAATGCAACTGACGATTCATGCATCTGAGTCCCGGTTTGAGTTTTATCGCGAGTTTCAACTCTCCTCCTCAATCCATTTAGAGACATGCGGTCAATTTGGTCCAGGGGCATAAAATCCAAACCGAGTAGCATAACAGACTTCCTTAAGCTCTAACAAGTCCATTTGGCCAAGGCCCACATGACTACACTAGCCAAAAAGACCCGACACAGTGTTCTTGAAAATCGACCTCCTCTTCAGAAATTGCACAATGCCTCATTGACCAAAACCCTAGTGTTGGAGATACTCCAACAAATGGTTTTCCGGTGGAAGGAATGATAGAGTAAGAGCCCCAATAGTTGAAACCCAGTGCTACGGATCCAATGAATCTGACGGTTCGTGCAGTCGAGTCTTGGTTTGAGTTTTATTGATAGTTGCAACTTGCCTCCTCGGGCCATTCAAGGACATGTGGCCAATTTGGTCCAGGGGCATAAAATCCAACCAAGCAGCATAATGGAGATTCGTAAGCTCCTGCAAGTCTTTTTGGCCAATTCCCATGCCACTACACTAGCAAAAAATGTTCGACAGTGTTTTCTTGAAAATCAAATTCATCTTCAGAAAATGCACTATCCCTTGTTGACCAAAACCCTAGTGCCGAAGATACTACAACAAATGGTTTTCCGATCGAGAGAATGATAGCATAGGGGCCCCACTAGCTGAAACCCAGTGTTCTTAATCCAATGCAACTGACGGTTCATGCATATGAGTCACGGTTTGATTTTTATCGAGAGTTGCAACTCCCCTCCTTGAGCCATTTAACGACATGTGGTCAATTTGGTCCGAGGGCATAAAATCCAAACAGAGTAGCATAATGAACTTCCATAAGCTCGTGCAAGTCTATTTGGCCAAGGACCACATGACTACACAAGCCAAAAAGACCCGATACAATGTTCTTGAAAATCGAACTCCTCTTCAAAAATTGCACTATGTCTCATTGACCAAAACCCTTGTGTTGGAGATACTCCAACAAATTATTTTTCGTCTGATGGAATGATAGGTTAGGAGCCCCAATAGTTGAAACCAGGTACTTCGGATCCAATGCAACTGATGGTTCATGCATCTGAGTCTTGGTTTGAGTTTTATCGATAGTTGCAACTCACCTCCTCAAGCCATTCAAGGACATGTGGCCAATTTGGTCCGAGGGCTTAAATCCAAATCGAGCAGCATAACAGAGTTCTGTAAGCTCCCACAAGTCTGTTTGGACAAGTTCTATGCGAATTCACTAGCTAAAAATGTCGGCATAGTGTACTTTAAAATTGACCTCATCTTAAAAAATTGCATTATGCCTCATTGACCAAAACCCTAGTGGCAGAGATACTCCAACAAATGGTTTTCTGGTCGACAGAATGATAGCGTAGGGGCCTCACTAGTTGCACAATGGTGCTCTTAATCCAATGCAACTGACTATTCATGCATCTGAGTCCCGGCTTGAGTTTTATTGCAAGTTTCAACTCGCATCCTCAAGCCATTTAGAGACATGTGGTCAATTTGGTCCAGGGGCATAAAATCCAAACCGAGTAGCATAATAGACTTCCTTAAGCTCCAACAAGTCTGTTTGGCCAAGGCCCACATGACTACACTAGCCAAAAAGACCCGACACATTGTTCTTGAAAATCAATCTCCTCTTCAGAAATTGCACAATGCCTCATTGACCAAAACTCTAGTGTTGGATATATTCCAACAAATGGTTTTCCGTTCGAAGGAATGATATAGTAAGAGCCCCAATAGCTGAAACCCAATGCTACAGATGCAATGCAATTGACGGTTTGTGCATCCGAGTCTCGGTTTGAGTTTTATTGATAGTTGCAACTTGCCTCCTCAGGCCATTCAAGGCCATGTGGCCAATTTGGTCTAGGGGCATAAAATCCAAACCGAGCAGCATAATGGAGTTTCGTAAGATCCCGCAATTCTGTTTGGCCAATTCCCATGTGACTACACTATCAAAAAATGCTCGACAAAGTGTTCTTGAAAATCGAACTCATCTTCATAAATTGCACTATGCCTCGTTGACCAAAACCCTAGTGCCGAAGATACTACAACAAATGGTTTTTCGGTCTACGAAATGATAGTGTGGGGGGCCCATTAGCTGAAACACAATGCTCTTAATCCAATGCAACTGACGATTCATGCATATGAGTCCCGATTTGATTTTTATCGAGAGTTGCAACTCGCCTCCTCAAGCCATTTAAGGACATGTGGTCAATTTGGTTCGGGGGCATAAAATCTAAACAAAATAGCATAACGAACTTCCATAAGCTTCTGCAAGTCTATTTGGCCAAGGACCACGTGAATACACTAGCCAAAAATACCCGACACAGTGTTCTTGAAAATCGACCCCCTCTTCAGAAATTGCACTATGCCTCATTGACCAAAACCCTTGTGTTAGAGATACTCCAACAAATTGTTTTTCGGTGGTAGGAGCCCCAATAGTTGAAACCGGGTCCTCCAGATCCAATGCAAATCATGGTTCATGCATCTGAATCCTGGTTTGAGTTTTATCGATTGTTGCAACTCGCCTCCTCAAGCGATTCAAGGACATGTGGCCAATTTGGTCCGAGGGCATAAAATCCAAATCGAGCATCATAACAGAATTTCGTAAGCTCCCACAAGGTTTTTTGGACAAGTTTCATGCAACTACACTAGCCAAAAATGTCGACATAATGTTCTTGAAAATCGACCTCATCTTCAGAAATTGCACTATGCCTCATTGACCAAAACCCTAGTGCTGCAGATACTGCAACAAATGGTTTTCCGGTCGACAGAATGATAGTGTAGGGGTCCCAGTAGTTGGAAAATGGCGCTCTTAATTCAATGCAACTGACAATTCATGCATCTAAGTCCCAGTTTGAGTTTTATCGCAAGTTTCAACTCGCCTTCTCAAGCCATTTAGAGACATGTGGTCAATTTGGTCTAGGGGCATAAAATCCAAACCGAGTAGCATAACACACTTCCTTAATCTCCAAAGAGTCTGTTTGGCCAAGGCCGACATGACTACACTAGCCAAAAATACCCGACACAATGTTCTTGAAAATCAACCTTCTCTTCAAAAATTGCACAATGCCTCATTGACCAAAACCCTAGTGTTGGAGATTCTCCAACAAATCGTTTTCTGGTCGAAGGAATGATAGAGTAAGAACCCCAATAGCTAAAGTCCAGTGTTATGGATCCAATGCAACTGACGGTTCGTGCATCCGAATCTCGGTTTGAGTTTTATTGATAGTTGCAACTTGCTTCCTCGAGCCATTCAAGGACATGTGGTCAATTTGATCCAGGGGCATAAAATCCAAACCGAGCAGCATAATGGAGTTTCGCAAGCTCCCGCATGTCTATTTTGCCAATTCCCATGCGACTACAGTAGCAAAAAATGCTCGACAGAGTGTTCTTGAAAATCAAACTCATCTTCAGAAATTGCACTATGCCTCGTTGACCAAAACCCTAGTGTTGGAGATACTACAACAAATGGTTTTTTAGTTGAAAGAATGATAGCATAGGGGCCCCACTAGCAGAAACCCAATTCTCTTAATCCAATGCAACTGACAGTTCATGCATATGAGTCTCGGTTTGATTTTTATCGAGAGTTGCAACTCGCCTCCTCAAGCCATTTAAGGACATGTGGTCAATTTGGTCCCGGGGCATAAAATCCAAACAAAGTAGAATAATGAACTTCCATAAGCTTCTGCAAGTCCATTTGGACAAGGACCACGTGACTACACTAGCCAAAAAGACCCGACACAGTGTTCTTGAAAATCGACCTCCTCTTCAGAAATTGCACTATGCCTCATTGACCAAAACCCTTGTGTTGGAGATACTCCAACAAATTGTTTTCCGATCAACGGAATGATAGGGTAGGAGCCCCAATAGTTGAAACCAGGTACTCAAGATCCAATGCAACTGACTGTTCATGCATCCGAGTCCCGGTTTGAGTTTTATCGATAGTTGCAACTCGTCTCCTCAAAGCATTCAAGGACATGTGGCCAATTTGATCTGAGGGCATAAAATCCAAATCGAGCAGCATAATAGAGTTCCATAAGCTCCCACAATTCTGTTTGGAAAAGTTCCATGCAATTGCACTACCCAAAAATGCCATCATAGTGTTCTTGAAAATCGACCTCATCTTCAGAAATTGCACTATGCCTCATTGACCAAAACCCTAGTGCCAGAAATACTCCAACAAATGGTTTTCCAGTCGACAGAATGATAGCGTAGGGGCCCCATTAGCTGAAAAATGGTGCTCTTAATCCAATGCAACTGACGATTCATGCATCTGAGTCCCAATTTGAGTTTTATCGCGAGTTTCAACTCGCCTCTTCAAGCCATTTAGAGACATGTGGTTAATTTGGTCCAGGGGAATAAAATACAAACCGAGTAGCATAACAGACTTCCTTAAACTCTGACAAGTCTGTTTGGCCAAGGCCCATATGACTAGACTAGCCAAAAAGACCCGACACAACGTTCTTGAAAATTGACCTCCTCTTCAGAAATTGCACAATGCCTCATTGACCAAAACACTAGTGTTGGAGATACTCGAACAAATGGTTTTTCGGTCGAATGAATGATAGAGTAAGAGCCCCAATAGCTGAAACCCAGTGCTACAGATCCAATGCAACTGACAATTCATGAATCTGAGTCTCGGTTTGAGTTTTATTGATAGTTGCAACTTGCCTCCTCAGGCCATTCAAGGACATGTGGCCAATTTGGTCCAGGGGCATAAAATCCAAACCGAGCAGCATAATGGAGTTTCATAAGCTCCCGCAAGTCTGTTTGGCCAATTCCCATGTGACTACATTAGAAAAAAAATGCTCGATGGAGTGTTATTGAAAATCGAACTCATCTTCAGAAATTGCACTATGCCTCGTTGACCAAAACCCTAGTGCCAAAGATACTACAACAAATGGTTTTTCGGTCGACAGAATAATAGCGTAGGGGCCCCACTAACTGAAACTCAGTTTTCTTAATCCAATGCAACTTACAAGGGATTGGACCTGAGAGTGAGGGGTGTTCTAGTTGAAATCCAATGAAGACAACGGTTCCTCAATCTGAGTCTTGGTTTTCGTTATATACCGAGTTGCAAGTCGCATCCCAAACCATTTCGGGGACTCTTGGTCAATTCCTCCTCAGGGCATAAAAACCTAACGGAGCACATTTTTGAGTTCCGTGAGATGATGCAAGCTTGCTTAGGCATGGACTATGTGACCACATTAATCCAAATGTTGCATTGCTTCAAACTAAGCAAAACGCTAATTCTTGAAATCAATGAGTAAAGTAACTTCTGAGGCATGGCACCCGAGAGTGAGGGGTGCTCTAGCTGAAATCTTATCCCAGTAATCAATCGAATCTGATGGTTCCTCAATCCGAGTCTCAGTTTTCTTTTTATGCCCAGTTGCAAGTGGCATCCCAAACCATTTTGGGGACTCTTGTCCAATTCCTCCTCACGGCATAAAAACCTAACGAAGTAACATTTTTGAGTTTTGTGAGATGCTGCAATCTTGTTTAGGCATGGACTATGTGACCACATTGTCCATCCGTTCCCGAGGCATGGTTTTATAAATTGGACCACTAAATCCAAATGTTGCATTGCTTCTTACTGAGCAAAACCCTAATTTTCAAAATCAATGAAAAAAACAACTTCTGAGGCATTGGACCCAGGAGTGAGGGGTGCTCTAGCTGAAATCCTATGCTAGGAATCCAACGGAGACAACGATTCCTCAATCCAAGTCTTGGATTTCGTTTTATGCCCAGTTGCAAGTCGCATCCGAAACCATTTTGGAGACTCTTGGCTAATTCCTCCTCAGGGCATAAAAACCTAACAGAGCAACATTTTTGAGTTTTGTGACATGTTGCAAGTTTGTTTAGGCATGGACTAGATGACCACATTATCGACCTGCTCATGAGGGATGGTTTCATAAATTGGACCCCTTAATCTAAATGTTACATTTTCAAACTGACCCAAACACTAATTCTCGAAATCAATGAGTAAAGCAACTTCCGAGGCATGGCACACGAGAGTGGGGTGCTCTAGCTGAAATTCTATCTCAGTAATCCATCGAAGTCGATGGTTCCTCAATTCAAGTCTCGATTTTCTTTTTATGTCTAGTTGCAAGTCGCATCCTAAACCATTTTGGGGACTCTTGGCCAATTCCTCCTCAGGGAATTAAAACCTTAAGGCACGACATGACATAGCATGGCAAGGCAAGGCATGATATGGAAAGGAATGATATGGAAAGACAAGGCATGGCAAGTGAATGCAAGGCATGACATTGCAAGGGATGGTATGGAGGGGCATGGCATGGAAAGGCATACCATATGATAGCAAGGCATGGCATGGCAAGACAAGGCATGGCATGGCATGGCAACACATGGAAAGGCAAGGCATGCAAAGGCAAGGCATGGCATGGCATGGCAACACATGTCAAGGAAAGGCAAGGCATGGCATGGCATGGCAAAGTATGGCATGACAAGGTAAGTCAAAGAAATACACCTTGACACCTTTTATTATATTTTTGTTATAATTTTCAACCCTTTAGGGCTTGATGTATTGAATTTTTTCTTTGGAAGGGTTGACATTTGGATGTGGTCTAGTTGAATGAGTATCGAGAGCATCTTCAAAATTACCTATAAACTAGTTAATTCTCAAAGGACCTTTGAAGCATATTACAATGGGCCAAAATGCCCTAGAAAAATATTCATTTGTGAAATACAAGAGAAGAATATGTATAGACCAATTAACACTTAAAGGTTTTTTATAGGCAAGCATAATCATATATAACACACAATGGAGAGGGTTGGCACTTACGATTATGTAATAGAATTTACAATTGATAGTTAAAATGTATAACTGATACAGGTGGATATTGATGGCCACCCATCTTTCCAGCTGGCTCAAAACAACTTTCTAGCAATTTTAATAATTTACTATTTTTAGCAGTTTTTCAGGTCCTAAACTTCCGGAGCCGTTTTGAGGCCCTAAACAACGTTTTTTTGGGTATGTTGCGGCTGCAAAATTTCATGGTGAAATTGAAATTTTGCACAATTGTTGTAGTCCTCGGATAGATCTTTCCAATGGGCTATCATACGCCTAAAACAAAGATCGTATGCAAAATTTACGACCCCGGGAAGTTGATGTACTGACTTACCCAAATGAGGCCAACAGGACTTTTGGCGTTTCATCTCCTAGGGTTAGGTTTTTGGATGTTTAGGGTTAATTTATTAAAATCCATGAGAATGGGACTGAGAGTGTGTATCCATTCTGCACCGATCACAATGTCACAATCATCCATGTCTATAACAAACATATGGGATTTCAGGTGATACTGACCAATTTGGAGCTGCCCATTTTCACAACGTCCCCCACATTTCATGGAACCTCCATTGAAAATCATGATCTGAAAATTATTGACGACATGGATGTAACAATTGAATTTCTGAGCAATGTGGTGATGAATAAAATTATGGGTGCTACCACTTGTGCTAAATCACATTTGATAATATTGAATATCTATAGGTGTCCGAGGTAACCAAAGGATATCTAAGCTAAATTTCTGAGGGAAGGCGAAAAAAAGAAGGCCGAAATTCAAGGAAGGATAAATTCTTTTGATGTTGCTTTCTAAGGCATGTTATTTACAGGTCATCTCACCATTTTCACAATAATTGTTTTTCTAGAATGATTCAGACCGTGAAATTGCTATGCCATTGAGGAAACATATCCAAGTATCCGTGGTAAAAAACTCAGCTTGTGGGTCGTTTTATTTTTGGAGTTACACTCCGTGGAAAATAGAGTTTGTGGCTAGTCCCGAAACTAGTGTAAAACATGTGTTTTGGGTAAAAACGTCATAACATATCCAAATTCAGTAAGACCAAATTTGTTGGTTAAAGTATAGTATGTAGCATGTTTTTTAACAGTTTCAGATTGATTCAACAAATATTCAGTGCAGGGCACTCTCTACAATGTCGCTCTCTAGAATAAGCCAGAATTCAACAAGGTGTGTCATTTTTTCTATAAATCCTTTTTTAAGAGGTTCCAAGTAGTGACACCTGGACGAATTGCATAAAAAACACTAAAGAAAATTGTGTGTCAGTTTCAGATCTTTATTCATTACAGGTACAAAGTTATGATTATTTCAAGTTAGGGTTGTTGACTAATACAAAACTAGTCATGTGATACTAAAGAAAAGTTTGATGAAAATGCTAGTCTCTTGTTGTTAAAGTTAAGGTTTGAAGGTATGCGATCATATACACCAGGTCTATTACAGAGTTACAAATCATATTTGGATGATGAAATTGATGAGGGATTTTCATTAAGGTACATGTTGGGTACATGATTGAGACAAGTAGTTGATGAGTTGGCACATACATGAGGTGTATAATTGATGATGTTGGTACATATTGATGAGTCATAGTTGATGCGTAGTTGACACATGATTGGTACATGGTTGGTTTCATTTTTTTATGGTACAAGTTAGTGCATGGTTGATGCACTTGTTTATGGTACAAATTGATTACAAGTTGAGGTACAAGTTGATGTATAGTTGATGCATGGTTCAGGTTTATTGGTACAAATTTACAGTGGTATATCTCACAGTGATAGTGTGACAGTGCTTCCATCATTCTACTTCTACTTCAGGGTGGTTGGACGAGGCAAGGACAAGTGGTTGCAGCCAGAGAACATAGGGGGTTGTAGCCTCCTTCTAGTTGTAGCCAGATAATTGGGGAGTTGGAGCTTCCCTCAAGTTGTAGCCTAAGAAACTAGGGGGTTGGAGCCTCCCTCCAGTTGCAGCTGGAAAACAAAGGAAGTTGGTGCTTCCAATGAATGTAATTCTTCAAGACACAGAAGAAAAAGAATTCATTGGTTTTCTCCCGATTTGGTTTCCATGTAAAACACTAGTGTATTGTGTATGTGTATGATTGTTTACTTGTTCATTACTCATTATTGGATGATAATTCTACATTGATATAACACTTGGATTATTTGTTTAAAAAGGATTATAATTGCTTTATTACTGATTCACCCCCCCTATTCGTAATCCAACACCATTATCCATAAGAATGATGACTTTTTGATTCGTAATGTAACCAATTAACTTGAGTTTATGGGGAGAAGAGAAGCCAGTGAGGGCATTAAGTGAAATCACCAGTTCAACTTCTGGTGGATCAAAGGGTGGGATCAGATCAGATGGTGATGGTAGTTCATCCACAGGTGAAACAAATGCCTCATCTTTAGAAGCATCCTCATTCATGGCCATAAAAATTTTATGTTCCTTACACTTGTGCCCGAGAGAATATTTGTCATCACAACTATAACAAAGACGCTTGAGTTGGCGTTCAACCATTTCATCCTGAGTTAATTTATGGATCTTGAGGGGAGTTGTCGGAGGGGTGGGATTGGTGCGTTTGTGACGAGGAAGAAAGGGTGTTTTTTGGATATGGGAGGAGATAATCTATTGTGCTTCCTTGGATTATTGAGTACCTTCTAAACAACTGTGGGGGCATGCCATGAGAACATGGGCACAAGTTTCATCTTTTAGACCACCGATAAACCATTCCCTGAAGAAGGCATATGACATGCCTTCCATTCTGAAAGCCAAGTGATCAAATGTTGTGATAAAGTCTTCCACTATCATATACTACTTCAACTTGGTCAAATGGCCTAAATGGTGGGTGTTAGAGTTAAAGAGGTCATAATACTATGCAACACAATATGTCCAAGAAACACACCCTTGGATTTCCTTTCTATGCCATTGCAACCATTGCCAACGTTATAGATCTAGATGTAGGATACCTTAATGAAGCTTAGAGAAATCATCAGTAATTCCATGAAAAGAGAAATAATGTTCCATTTGAGTGACCCAGCTTGTGGGATCTGAGACATCAAATTTATTCACCTCAATTCTGGGAAGGTGTAGGTCTCTAGGAATGTGGGTGGAATGAGGACCCTGGTAATGGGAAGAGTCATGGTATTCCTAATAGGATGCTTTTCAGAAGCGGAAGGGTTTAGGGAACAAACCATCATTTGGTCAAGTATGTCTTTGATGTATTTGATGTGGCACATTGGTCCTGGAGGGTTTGAACAGAGGAATTGAGTGTGCCAATGTTGGCATTGATATTCTTGATGTCCTCCTTGTTCTAGATGTTGTTAGCAATCAATGAATTGATTTCTTGGGTGTGGGTGGTGGCCATTTGGATAGAGGTACAAAATGGTAAGGAAAATGGGATAGGTGGTGAATAAGAGTATTGAGAAAGGTGGGTGGGACCAATGAGAAAAATGGTGAAAAGTGATAGATACCAATGTAATTAGGGAAAAAAGGGGAATCCAATGGGATAGGGTCCAAATAAGGGTGTTGAGAATGGGTTTGGGTCCACATAAAAAAAATTGTATTAAAAATGATAGGTACCATGGTAATCAAGGAGAAGAGAGGAATCCAAAAGGATAGGTCTCAAATAATTGTTCTTGTGGGACCACTATACTCCTTTTTTTTGTACCACTGTGGAGTTATACTCCGATATGAATAATATTGTAGTATCAGAATGCCCAAATTCTTAATTGGAAAAAAATAGTGTCGAAATGCCCAAATTTTGAATAGGATAAATTTTGTATGTTCCCTTTCTATGTTGTTTGTGTCCCAGTAGTTAGGGTTTTTTTTAAGTTTCTATAGAGAAGGGTTTTCCCTGTGCTATAGATATATGATATATGCTATAAGTTTGAAGAGTAGTACTTGGCTCAATATCTTAGGGAACCAACTAAGGAGGGTAGACCATACCCTTAGCCATACTACTCAATTACCCAGGTACTAGAGAGTATATTCTTGAGTGTTTTTCTTGTTGGCACTATAGCAATTAGGTAGTTGATAAATTCATCTACAGAGGGCTTCATGATATCTAGGCTAATCCATATATAGGTGTTGTCTGATACACTACCACATGAAGGGGTACAAACAAGGGTTACAAGGGTGGTCAACAATGTGCGCTTAAGTACCACTTGTATTTCCTACATGTATGCTTCCCCGACCATGAATTTATGTGTTGAACGACTGATCAATGTAGGTTTAAGATGTCGGAATATGTCTCTACCCTGAAAAAAAAATAACCTACAATTTTCTGCCGAGGAAAGTTCTTTGATACCACTTGTCAGGTACCATATCTATTGTAATATCCAAAACATAAATAATGAAGAGAATAATAGTGGAACAACATAATATATGAAACCACAACACCAAAATAATACCTTTATTGATATGAAACAATTTTCACTTTCCTCTTCGAGGGGGCAACCTCCAGCAGAGCAACGCTCTATTACAATAATTCTCAAGACAAAATTCTCATACCCTCAACTACTA
>ML823080.1:0-15020 GCA_009831015.1 Picea engelmannii
ATTTGTCACGACCAATGCATAAATATCCATATAAGCCTTACTAATATACTTTCTTTCACCATATCTTTGGTTTGTGTTATCAATTTTCAATTTTTTCATATAATCTTCTACATAATGTAAACATTCATGTAAATATTTTACAATCAAATTTTGTTCTCAAAGTTTCTTATTTTTTATGAATCTTTTTCATGATGCAATTTAACAACAACACTTCCTTGAAAAAGCAAAACCTTAGAAAGTTTGTTATTCGATTGAGTGCCTCAATTTTTTGTAGTTGCTAGGGAGGGTCATCATATGCATTCGAGCTCAAGTACGACCAGTCTCGGCTTTATGTTGAATTAACATTTCCCTTCGACTTGAATGCCCAAATAGTCATATTAATTTTTAGCATGATGGGGGATTGGAGGTAGATCCATGTGGGGCATTGGGGCACGTATCGACCCGACACGTGGTCTCTATTGGCCATGGGTTGGCACGTTGTTTTTTCTAGTCACCCTAATCGAGGGACTTCAATTCCCCATTAAAACTATAGAGTTAGACCCAATTAATCGAATCAATAGAAAAATTTAAAACTCTAAGCAATTCTTAAAAACTAATTACTCATAATGAACATTATTTGCAAAAGTTAGAGTTATTGAAGACCTTGGTTCAATAACTCTAAGTATCAGGGAAAGCAAATTGTGTTAAGTCCTTTGAGTCTGGATTTTGGTCATCCACGAGACCTTGAAAATACATCTTAAAACAAACTAGAAAACTAGTTTTGCATTAGTTCAAAATGTCATGAAAAAACTTTAACTTTCAACCTCTTATTCAAGTACAATACGTTGACCAACAAATCATAAGTTTTTTTTGTTGAAAAAATATGGCAACACATTGTCTTTTGGCTATCAATTAAAAAAATACTATCATTTCTATTAAGTAAATAAAACTATCAAAATCTTACTTTCCACTACTTACCTAATTCATAAAACTTCTCTTTATCTCTCTTTTCTTTTATATCCCTTGTCTTTTCTTGTCATTTATTTAAGAAAATCTAAAGTATCCCACACTTCTATTATTTAAAGTGTAAAATACTTTCCCACGTTTTGCATGTGGGATAGGAAATCTCTTCGAAACACTAGTATATTGCACATGGCTTAGGTTGGGAAAATATGGTTTTTAAAAGCATGTGCAACAAACATTGTTGTGATACTTTCATGTCACACTTGTACATTTACCATAACTTCGTCATAAAAAATAGCTACTAACATGTCAAATTTGACAACACCTCACCAAAATCCAATTTGAGCTTCAATGAAATATTTTAAGCATTGGGACATGTGCAAGTGCTAGATCATTTTAGTAATAATAGATACCCCAATCACTAGATGCAAGTCAACTAGTCACTCCTTCGGGGGATTAACTTTGGTGGGGAGAATATCACCACCCCTACTTGCCCAACCAATGAAACCCCCATTTTACAATGTTTAAGATGTTTATCAAATGGAACTCTGTAAGATATTTGTCTATTAAAAAAAGAGTTGTTGACTCTATTAAAAAAAGAGTTGTTAACTCTTTTCAATGGAACCGTTGCTCAATTTTTATCAATGAGCACTTAATATCTTGCCTTCATTCAAGAAGGAAATGAAGCTACCATTAAACTAGTTTAGGCATTGTTCAACCATTTTCGCAAGATGATTTGAATATCGAATGCCACTTTGTGAAAGATGACAATAATTACTTGTAGATTTTACAATAATTTTGTAGCTCTTTTTTTCATAGAATTGCATATGCTCCTACAATTAAATTGAAAAACTTTTCACAACACTAATATCATTCTCAATCTTTGAGAGAAGACTCCATAAAATAGATATTATCATGACCCCACAATGTGCCTTGCAATCATGCACTTCTTGAGGGCGTGCGACACTGCGACGTTTCTCACTTGGATAATTGGAAACACCAAGGATACTTTGTTCGGACTATGCCTCTTCACCTAGAGCATAACCATACTTTTTTCTAGGCTACTAGCGAGTCACACTCCTACTCTAGTGCAAAGCTTGTATACTTGGACATTTGTTAATAGTTTAACACTTAGTCATATGTATGCATACATTCATGAACATGAGAAGCCAAGAGAACAAAAATTGAACAAATGAAATACATACACATAAATAATGCAAGCGACACAAATTGTGCCTAACACCCGATTAAGTCTTTGTTATTGTGAAACAAGTATAATATGAGAACTACTGGCTCGATTAACAACTTCAGTGGAGTCAAACAACTTGCCTCACCTCACCAAGACACTCATACTCAGACTTGTCACCAAGATTCTTTGTCAGAGTCGTCTCTGCAACCTCCTACGATGCACCTCAAATGTGCCCTCGACTGTAGACTTCTTGTCTCTTCGTTTCTATGGACTTCACATATTTCAGTTATGCCTCACACATGTCTCCAACATACATGTGTTTCTAGACTTCCCCAAAATCGACCCAAAAGAAGCTCACCCAACTATGTCCACCAAATCCACCTCAAGACAACACAAGTCCTCCCAAGTGTATCAACTTGGCTCCTTGAGGGAGCTCGCCCTCTTCGTCTGCCTCAAAACCATAGAACTCTTCTTGCTCTCCTTGTCTTCCAAGTTTCATTGCTTGGTTGTGCGCCCTCATGCCTTTATAGGCGTCGATCCTAGCCATCCATTGTGTCTCTTTTCACATGGGTGAGTCGACCTGTTGGTTCACCAAGCTGCGCCCCTTAGAAAAGTTGGGTCAAATCCTCATGTGGGCGCATTCGAGTGGCTTGCACAACCAACCCATCGGATGCTTCGTTCCGTTGTTTGGTCGACCCACTGATCTATCTAACCGAGTCATCATCTTGGGTGTGTGTGCCCCTTAGGTGAGTCGAGTCGACTCTCCTAAGTGTGCCCCCCATGCCTTATATGATTTTCCTTTGTTGGTGGAGTGTCAAAGTCTTTCCCTCAACCCTTCATCAAATCGTATGTCGTTTGAATTATGTCGCAAGGCATATGGGGTGGAGTCTCCCTTGGCATATCGCATGCCCAAGGAACCCCAAATCTCCCCATATATGAGGAATTCATCTCTTTGTTCGCACTGAGCATCTTGCCTACCTGATTTCCTCCATTTACATCTGTGGTGGAAGTGTGTGTGCCTGAGCTTGGCACCTTAGGCCTTACCCTCCCCCACCTCAAGTCGTTGTCTTCCTCGACAACATCCACTAAATATATGATCTCCAAGTATCTTCTCGAACTCGTGCCTCTGCTACAACTAAGTCTGTTGGAAACCCCAAGTTTCATGCCAACTGGAAACCCCAAAATTATGTCAAAGTGGAAATCACAGGTTTCCCTGCGAAGTGGAAACCCCAAGTTTCCACAAACCAACCAAATTGTATTGCACCCAACTTTGCATAACTTGTTGTCTGAGTCAATGCAATCACTTCACCCAACTCCAAGGATGAAAGTCTCCCAACTCTACTGCACTATCTTGTTGCGATGTTGTTTCCTTACTATTTTCCGGTTTTGTTGTTGTTATCGATGTCTGCAACATTTGACTGCTATCCACTTCATTTCAAAATTTCACCTAAGTGTTGAACTCCTGTGATCTTGTTGTTGCACCCATACTTCAACCAAATTTGTTGTGTCTCCGCACACTAAATTCCACCATGCCTTGGGATGATTGGGTAACTAATCCAACCATCGCGCTCAACTCATGAGAATGCACTTCCTAATGCCCGAAATTAGTTTTTTCTATCACATCGTCGTCACTCTGTCCAACTCCAATGACTAAGACAAGTGTCCATCCTTTCCTCACTACTACTGCCATCATCCAAACATTATCAAGGAAATCGTCTGAAATTTCTAAGTGTTGCACTTCAAACCTACTAGTGCATCCATACTCTTAACCCCCTTGTCATGTTGTTGTTCTCTCCCAAGTTGTGAGCTAGTCGAATGGCCAATCCAACCGACACGCTCCTTTATTTTTCAAACCCTCATGCGCAAAATGGTCACTTCCTTTCATAATTCGGTCCATCCATTCAACCCTTAGACCAAGGCAAGGTCGCCCCTCACCTTGTTGCATCATGAAATCACTCCAAAGCAAAGTCTCCCATGACAAATTTACTCCATTGTCCACCTCATGGCACATATAGACAATCTTTGCACCAAGAACTACACATATAGACTGTCTTTGCCTCATTACTTCATCACCAAACCATACTACATTCTGCGTGTCTGCACAATCCTCCAAGTGAAGGCAAGTCCCAACTTGCCTCCTTTCATCAAGTCACCTCTCCACAAATCAACATTTGCAAATAATGTGGCCAACGCGCCCTCACTCCTAAAATGTCCCAACAAACTGTCCAAAGTTCTCCAAGTAAAATGAGCCACCTCAAAGAACTTCCATGCCTTAGGGACATTCAAGCCAATACTTCTACCAATCTCAATCAACGATCCCCTCTGAATCTCCGAGTCATCGTACAATCATTCGCAAGTCACCAAGGAGCACTCTGACTCATCCAATGTCTCATACCAAAGGCGAGCGAACACCACCCAGGTCACTTGGTCTGCATTCTACCCATCCAAGTTGACTACTGGCAATTCTTGGTCGACTTCTCTGCTGACTCCATCCATCTCCTAGAACGAGACTGCCATGCACTTCCTACAAGCATCCAAACTTTGGCACCATCATCACAACTCATCAAGTCACAACCTAACTCAAAAAATCTGTATAAGGCACCAAGCACTAAGGCGCCTCATACATCCTCCAAAATGCAGTATGTACATACTTCACTTCCCACTTCACCACAACGACCTGTCCAACGCACCTCATCTAAGAGTTAGGTAGCTTCCTCAGCCACCTCCATGGTTGCATCCATATTATCCTAAGTCCACCACAAGACTCGTCCAAATAGGTCACCTCGAGATCTATGCACATTCGCCCAACCAAGATGTTCCAACTCTACTACAAGACTTCTTCGAATCTGCACCACTTGAGTCACCCTCAAGTTTGTCGGTTTTCACTGTGGAAACAAATTGCACTTGAACCACCAATTCATTTGACTTCCTTTCAAAGAACTCTTCGCAATAGTTAGGAAATGCAAGATCTCAAACCAACCATACATTTCTCAACGACATCCTTCGTTGCAACCATGGTTCAAGTCTGTTGTCTTGGACCTCTGCCTTCCCAAGAAACCAACTCTCTACATGAACTCCCCTCAATCATGGTCTGTAGCTCCAGAAATATACAAGATCTTTTCTGTGATCCAAGACCAATTCCATCCATCCACTTCAGAAATCCGTCTAAGTCCCAAACTTTGCATGCAACCAACCGAACTCATCTCTAATACCCTGCCATCTCCACACCTTGACTACTTCCATTTCAAGTCACCATGCACCCACCGCCCGATCGTCAAGTCATATTGTTGCTAAATGACTATTGCAACTCTGAAAAGACTTACCTTGTCTAAAGGTTGCGGTCAACTCATTCATCCAAAAACCCAGCTCAACTCGACTGCTATTTTGGGTGATGCGCGACACAAAGACGTCATGATGGAAATGTGCCCAACCACTACCTGTTGCAGAGCTGCTCTAGGTCACTCCGGGTCATCCAACACACCCAAGTGCTTCACCTTGTTGCAACCTAGAACTGCTCCCCTCCATGATCACTTCTGTGATCCCTTTCGCGGTCAGATATGTGAAAAGTCGTTCGACGAATCATGTGTTCATATGCCTTTCCCAAGTGCTTGGTTCACCCAACGAACTATGTGCTTGATCTCTCAAAGGTGTGCACAACAGGTCCAGAATTGAATTCCATCACAACCCAACCAACCAATTCTACATCCAGACTCTCTCTGCAATCAAGTCTGTGACAAGTTTTGCAATAAACTCTGTGATGAGTTCTACAATCACCCACCTTGTCAAAGTGCTTTGTTTCACCACCAACTCTGTCCTTGGTCTACACAAGGTGTGCACCCAGACTAACCCTTCACCACACTGTCAACCAAACCTCTATCGTAAGACTTTTGATACAAAGTCTATGATGAACTCGTTTGCTTCATCGAACAATTCACCAAGTCTGCGAACATTCCCACCAAACTGCCTTCGCAACAAACTTCTTTCAAAGTTTGCTCTGATACCACCTATCACAACCCCACAATGTGCCTTGCGATCATGCACCTTTTGTAGTATCGTTGGATGACCTCAAGGCAGCACAAGTCCTCCCAAGTGGAGCAACTTGGCTCCTTGAGGGAGCTCACCCTCTTTTCTTGCCTCAGAACCACAAATCTCTTCTTACTCTCCTTGTCTTCCAAGTTTCCTTCCTTGGTTGTGCGCCCTTTTGCCTTTATAGGCGTCGATCCTAGTCATCTGTCACGTCTCTTTGCACATGGGTGAGCCGACCCATCGGTTCACCAAGTCGCTCCTCTTCGGACAGTCGGGTCGACTCCTCATGTGGGCGCATTCGGGTGACTTTCCCAACTGACCCACTAAATGATTCATTCCGTTGTCTGGCTGACCCATCGATCTATCTAACTAACTCGTCATCTTGGGTCTGCGTTCACCTTAGGTGAGTCGAGCTGACTCTCCTAAGTGCGCCCCCCATGCCTTAGCCAGTTTTCCTTTTCTGGTGGAGCGCCCAAGTCTTTCCCTCAACCCTTCATCAAATCATTTGTTGTTTAACTTACGTCGCAAGGCATCTTGGGTGGAGTCGCCTCTTGGCGGGTGGCATGCCCAAAGAACCCCAACTCTCCCCATATATGAAGACTTTGTCTCCTTGTTTACATCGAGCATCCTGCTTGCCCAATTTCCTCTATTTCAGTTTGTGGTAGAAGTGTGTGCACCCAAACTTGGCACCTCAAACCTTATAGATACAAAATTAGTGAGACAATACCTTTAAAAATAAAAATAAAATACCTTTAAAAATAAAAATAAAGTGTTGTAAGATATAGATGCAAAGATTTTCTATTACATACTGAGTTTTTGAGAAAAACATTTCCACAAATTTAACATTCAAAACAACTAGCTGAAATCTATCTTACCCTTTATATACTCAATGTAAAGTGTATCCATCGTGCAATATTTGAAATGGGAGGTTGCTTTTAAAGATTAACACATCATGGGTCAAAATGAGAGGTGCAAGATTTGTCATTTGTCATCTTTATGGGGCGGCATTGCTTTTTGTAGCCACGTATTGTACGGACATGGATAAATATAATTTATGAAGTAGCATGGGACTCATGTTATGGGTATGGTTGTCTTTGGTGGCACATGACATCACTTCATTGTGGATACTATGACGTCACGTCAGCATAGCATGGTTGATATTACATTGTCAAGTTGGCATTACTTAATAAATTAATCTTATATATATCATAATAATAATTTAGTTTAAAATTGAAGCTATAAATTTCAATTGACATACGCATAAATATATTTGAAATAGATAAAAAGTAAAAGAAAATCTTTGTAAAAAAGTGTAAGGAATAAAATAAGGTAAGGTCGGCGCCTTTAAAAAATCCATGGAATCCATGGAATTATATGCCTAATATTTATTACTTTGAAAATTGGAAACTTCGGGGTACATGGGGAATGAATTTTAAGCCTCACGTTTGAAGTGGTGTATGATGTTGTTTTGATAAATGGGCTCAAGTTTATATATTATCTTTATAACCATTAAAATCGACATTTGTTAATTATATATTATCTTTATAATCATTAAAATCCATCTTTTAACAAATGGATAATGGGATTTTTTTATCTAGATGGATGTTGGTGGCCTTCCACTTATTTTAATTGGTTCATTTTTGGTAGTTTTTCAGTTTGATAGTTTTTTCCTAGTTTTTGGGTCTCCAACTTCCGGGGTCGTTTTGAGGCCCTAAACAATATTTTTAGGGTTTGTCACAGTCATACTATAAACAAAGTTAGAGTCTGACAACAACATGTGTAGTCCTTGGATATACCTTTCCAACGGGCTATTGTGTGCCTAAAACGAAGATCGTATGCAAAAGTTAAGACCCCAAGAACTTGATGTACTAACTTACCCCAACGAGGCCCACATGACTTTTGACGCTTCATCTCCTAGGGTTAGGTTTTTGGATGTCTAGGGTTTTGGCATTCATGTATTGTAAAAAGGCCTTCAGAGCCTCATTGTACTGATCTTTTGGCGAATGAGTGCAACTGTCACGTTTCTTCTCAGAGATAAGCCTCCACCATTCCAACAAGCTTGTTTTCCGTTGCATTTTACAGTTTCAGCTTATTTCCTTATTGAATAGAAACCAGTTTTATTGTATCTCTGTTATTCTATGTTAAACATCTTTTAATAATAATCTGTATTCATTTCATTCTGCTCATAAAATTCAGATCAGTGGTATCAGAGCCAGGTTTTATGAATAGAACGAAATGAATACATATTATTATTAAAAGATGCTTAACACAAAATAACAAAGATACAGTAAAACTAGTCTCTATTCAATAAGGAAATAAGATGAAACTATAAAATGCAGCGGAAAACAAGCTTGCTGGAATGGTGGTGACTTATCTCTAAGAAGAGATGTGACGACTGCACTCATTCGTGAGAAGATCAGTACAATGAGGCTTTGAAGGCCTTTTTACAATAAGCATGAATGTCAAAACTCTAGACATCCAAAAACCTAACCCTAGGAGATGAAGTGCCAAAAGTCATGTGGGCCCCGTTGCGGTAAGTTAGTACATCAACTTCCCAAGGTCGTAACTTTTGCATACGATCTCAGTTTTAGGCGCACGATAGCCCATTGTAAAGGTCTATCCGAGGAATGCACATGTTGATATCAAAATCCGACTCTGTCTACAGTTTGACTATGGTGAGCCCTAAAAACGTTGTTTAGGGCCTCAAAACGGCCCCAGAAGTCGGGGACCCGAAAACTAACAAAAAACTGCCAAATTGGAAAACTGCCAAAAAAGAACCAGTTGGAATAGGTGGGAGGCCACCGACATCCACTGTTCTACTATCTCTAAGGTGTCCAATAATGGTGGGAAATATGACCAAAGGAGAACCACATTCAACACCGGGTGCCACATAAGTTTTAGGTGGGAGACAAAGTTTGGTTGCACTTGCA
Source organism: Picea engelmannii (assembly GCA_009831015.1). Lineage (NCBI taxonomy): Eukaryota > Viridiplantae > Streptophyta > Pinopsida > Pinales > Pinaceae > Picea > Picea engelmannii. The sequence continues at coordinate 9,088 of ML823080.1, forward strand.
GAAAGAATGCCTTACATGGCCCCATCGAAGGCTTCGCCCACTCCGTTATGGACCTTACACCATCACCAAGGTTGTGGGTGACAATGCTTTTGATCTCAACATTCATCCTTTCCTTGGCCTGCACCCAGTGTTCAACGTGGCTCTCCTTCAACCATATTTCCCACCATTATTGGACACCTCAGAGATCACATAACAGTTGACACCAATAGAGCTCAACCTTGACTGCATGCAACAGGCATCCCATGATCAGATTGTGGACACACAGGTCAAGGAAACTCGACAACAAAGGATCCAACTTTATCGAGTTGTCAAAGAAGGACAACTCCTGCACCAAGGCAAGTGTCTCACCTGAAGCCAAATTCAACAGAAATTTCCTCATCTGATGAGGGAAGTCAACGCAATGGAGACCATTTCTTCCTAAGGGGGGAGGATTGATCCAGATGGATGTAGGTGCCCCCCTTATTCGAATTGGTTCATTTTTTACAGTTTTCCAGTTTGGTAGTTTTTTCCTAGTTTTCGGGTCCCCGACTTTCGAGGCCGTTTTGAGGCCCTAAACAATGTTTTTAGGGCTCGCCACAGTCAGACTGTAGAATGAGTTAGAGTCTAATGGAAACATGTGCATTCCTCGGATAGAACTTTCGAAGGGGCTACCGTGCGCCTAAAACGAATATCGTATGCAAAAGTTACAACCCTGAGAAGTTGATGTACTAACTTACCCCAACAGGGCCCACATGACTTTTGGCGCTTCATCTTGGCCTAGGGTTAGGTTTTTGGATGTCTAGGGTTTTTGTATTCATGCTTATTGTGAAAAGACATTCAGAGCCTCATTGTACTGATCTTCTGGCGAATGAGCGCAGTCGTCACATCTCTTCTTAGAGATAAGCCACCACCATTCTAGCAAGCTTGTTTTCCGTTGCATTTTACAGTTTCAACTTATTTCCTTATTGAATAGAAACCAATTTTACTGTATCTCTGTTATTTTGTGTTAAGAATCTTTTAATAATAATATGTATTCATGTCGTTCTGCTCATAAAATCCGGATCAATTTCCTTCCCATTAATTATTAAATCTAGTTTAATATTATAATAATTGGTATTACTTAATGACTGTTAATGATTGTCTTGCAGTATCATATGTCTTCTTTATAGATAGATATTATTTATTATTGTTTTAAAAGTTTATAAAATATGTTATTTATTGTATTAGTTATTATAATTATCATATATTATTATAATTTATAAATGAGATTTATTTAAGTAAGATTTATGTTCATATATCAACAAAATGTACAAGAAAATATATTGTTCAGTATGCCCAATACATCATTATCTTTATCTAGTAGATATTGAAGAGCCTTATGTTTACTAGCCTCCACTAAAAGGAAACCTGACTAGTCTTCAAAAAGATCTATAGTAAACTAGAACTAGGAAAGATATAATGAAGTTTGTATCACTTATAGACATAGACCCTAGAGAAACTAGAAAACTAAACTGATGAATCTGAACCAAGACCAAAACAACCAGATCTTGGCCAGCATGAAAATAGAGTGCCTTAACCATTGGAAGGGAGCACATGGGGAGAAAATTGTGAGGTGTCGACCAACACATAAGCATCCTTAGGAGGTATGTGGAGTTCCAAAAGATGAACCACCAACGCACACTAGCTAAAGTGAACTCCCATTTTGTTTGACTGACCATGATACCATGGAGATAAGTAACATGTTTTGATCTTCCAGAGCTTCCAATATATACTTGAATTGCATGTAGTCCTAGACTCTAGGAAACATACCATGGGCTACCATGGTGTTCGTGTGCTAATATAACTCCAACGTCTTGTAGAATTTGGTATCCTTGTTTCTGGAGCAACCTAGATCAGGAATGATTGCACCAATTTGTTTTTCAACATCCTTGTCCTCCTGAAAATCTCAGACAACCCTTGCATTGTCTTCCATGGACTACCTGGAATTTTTAGTCTATGGAGAAACTAAATCTTCATAAAATTTAGTTGCAGCTTCAACTGCCAAAGCCGCTCAAGTCTTGCGGACAACGGTTGAGTGGCCCTGAACAACACGAGGGACCATGAGAATATAAGGAGAGGCGATAGGCCTTGCACCGAAAAATCCCGAGGAAGAATCGAAGACAAAGCCTAAAATCACCTAGAAGCAAAGCACAAACTAGAGAGATGGATCATGATGAGCCAAAAATGGCTAAGCCATTCTAAAAATCGCTAGAATCGTCATGGAAAGAGAAGCGATAAGGAAAGGTTTCTAGAATGCACTAACAACCATCAATGGAAGTCTTGTAAGAAGCGGACTAGCCATTGTCCCTTTCATACCTTCCATCATTCCCCCTAACTCTAGATGGATCTGTCGCGGGGTGAAGATGAACCTTCCCATGTGTAAACAACATGGTGGACGGGGCAAGGCTAGCTTTTCCTTTATCCATGCCACCCTCCTCGTAATAACTAAAGCGACCAGTTGGCACCTGATCCAAGGGATTGAGATATGAGAGTGGTAATGATTGACAATGCTTCCTAAGAGTGTAGAACCTAATGTCCTCCCATCAAAAGTCCAGGAGCCTGGAAGGATTTGAAACTCCTTCATTTCCAAGGAAGTCGACCACTTTGTTGGCTTCACAAAGAACATGGGAGGGAATGCGGGTTGATATTTGAAGAATGGTTGAATGAAGGAGATCATGAATAGCTTCAAGATTCCAGTTGGCAGAGACTTTGCTTGGAGGAGAGGCATTTTGAATTCAGGTAAGCATATGAATGTTGAGACCAGAGTCCCCTTCCACAATGACTTTATGATAATGCTGGGAGAATGTTATTCATATGTCGTGAAGAAGATCCCACAACTCAATTGCATTATTTAAACAAGGGGGTGGGGGTTGGGAGAGAGGGTGGGAAACAAGGGGGGAGGAAGCCAATAGGAGAGGAGGGAGTGTTTTATGTCATTGTATTTAAAGGCCTCAACATCCCAAGAGCTTGAGCGAACAATTTCGAGGATATCCAACTTGATCTTATCCCAAACTAAGGACTACATAAGTGTTTCTTCTTTCAATATGCATTGGTTCCTTTCTTTCCACATTTCCCAAAGGAAAAAAGAAGTAAAAAGTTTCCAAATGTGATTGAGAATGGGATTTTGAAAACCTTGAGATTTCTAGGAGGAAATAGTCAAGTGAACAGAAGTTTGGAATCCTAAAGTTCGACACCGATCCATTTGACAGAAAGAGGAAGATCCATGATCCTAGAGAAGGCTTATGAAGGAACATGAATTGAGGAGATGTTCTAGGGATTCATAGGCATGACAAGTAGCAAGGGAGTAGGCTAATTTGAGATTGAAACATCCCTCAGGATGATAGCCCCATATTATCTTATCAGGGAGGGTGAAGACTTTGAATTTTCTGCCAAAAATTTTAGACTATAGAAATGAGAAAAATGAATGATTATGAAGAGGAATATGATCATGGTTAATGGATCGGTCTCACCATTTTGAAGATTTTGAATCAAGGTGTCAATATTGAAATACTTTGGCTCCATGATCATCTTGGAGAATATCCTTGAGGGTGATAAAGTCGGGATTGGACTGAAGCTGTTGCTAGGAATCTTTCGAGAAGAGGGAAAATATGCAATCTCTGACTTCCTAAAAACTGTGTTTTTGAATTAAGGATTTGTGTTGCAAAGCATTTTTCCAGATTAAGGAATCTGATCTTTCCCTATACATTATGATGAGATATGAAGAGGGAATGTGAGTAGCATATTTTTTTCGCTAGAGATCACACCAAAGATCACCCTTACCTTGAAGCTAGTGCCACCAAGTTTTTGCACCAAGTATATTATTGAGGAGATCCAAGTCATGCAACCCTAGGTCGCCTCTAAGCTTGGGAAGATAAAGGGTGTTCCAAGCCACCAGTGCCCATTTTCTAGTGGTGTTGGCTCCTTGTCATAAAAATTTTCTTTGGAGAGATATGACGACCTTGAGGATTCGCTTGGGAGTACCAAGGGAATAAAATAAATAGAGAGAAATGGCTCGAAGGACTAATTTGAGAAGGATGAGTCGATCGGTAATGTTGAGGGGACAAAAGGTCCAAATGGAGATATTTTTACTGATCCGAGAGAGAAGATATTCCCAAGAACAATTTTGGATTGTAGAGTCAAGAAGAGGCACCTTGAGATATTTGGATGGAAGGGAGCTCTTGGAGAATCCAAAGATGCGGGACACATGAAATTGGACAGAGAGAGGCATATTGAAGAAGAAAATTTCAAATTTCAAATGCTTGAAATTTCAACATAGTGTCATCAACAAACTGGTTATGCAAAAGGGGGGAGTCGGAGGAGTGAAGTGATAGCCCCTGTAGTATGTGTGTATGTACAACTTCCTTGAGATTGTGACCTAGGACTTAAGCCATGAGGATGAACATAAAGGGGGAAAGGGGATCCCCTTGTCAGATGCCTCTAGAGGGATGAAAAGGTGGCAAGGGGGATCCATTAACCAGGATGGAAAAGAAGGCAGAGGAAATCAGGGTCATGATCTAGCTAACCCAAGAGGGATGAAAGCCAAAGGTCAAGAGAGCCTCCTTTGTGTATTTCCAACTGAGTTTGTCAAGAGATTTGGACATATCAAGCTTGATCAACATTCCTGCAGATTTGGTAGTTTTAAGAGGTGAACCACTTCATGGGCCAGAATAATATTATCTAATATCCGACGACCTTCCACCTAGCTAGACTATTCCGGGGAAACCAAGAGAGGCATGAGCAATTTCAAGAGAAGGAAAATGACCTTGGTTATGATTTTATAGATGACATTATAGAGAGAAATAGGTCGAAAATTGTTGGGGTCAGTCACTTTCTCTTATTTGGGAATCAAGGTAAAAAAGGTAGTGTTTAACACAAGAAGGACACTAGATATTTTTTGGTATTCAACAACAAGAGCTGAGACATCATTTTTAACCTCATGCCAACAACGGTGGAAGAAATCATAGGTAAATCCATCCATGCGTGGAGACTTCCCTAGGGACATGTTCATGACAATTGCTTCAACTTATTTCAAAGAGATGGGTCTCATAAGGAAAGAATTGTGGTTAGTAGTGATTAATTGGGGAATGTGTCTAGTAATGGATTGGATGGCATCACAACAGTCATGATGAGGCTCAGTTAATAAATACTAAAAAAGGAGACTAGATCTTTCTCTATATCTTGATGAGAGGTGAGTTTAATACCTTGTGTATAGGTTAGTTGGTTAATGCAATTGGCATGCCTTTGACGAATCATCGATCGGTGGAAAAATTTAGTGTTGTGATCTCCTTCCTTAATCCATTGAACTCAAGATTTATACCTCCATAGAATTTCCTCCTGATTTCATCTTTCCTATATTTGGGAAGAGAGATATTTTTCTTGATGAGCTAGATCCTTTGATCGCTCATGAAGAATGATTTGTTGTTGAATGTCGACCATCTTGGATTCCAAAAGTTGTTGGGATTGAAAAATGTTCCCAAAGACCAATTGATTCCAAGATTTGAGTTGTTACTTGATATTTTGATATGATGTTGAAAGTGATATATTAGAGATCCATGCATCACTTCAATGTCATCCCACCATGTCTGAATGTTTCTTTGAAAATCCAAATGGGAAAGCCAGGAATTTTCAAAGATAAAAGGTATTTTAAGAGAGATACCGTAAAAATCCAAATTTACATAGATGAACCAATGATTAGAACCATCAACTAGAAGAATACTTACCTCCATATGTAGTCTTGAGAGCATGAGAGATTCAAAAACCAAGAATCTATCTATTTGATAGGTGATTTGTTGAGACCCCCCTCTACGGTTATTCCAAGTGTGTAGACCCTTGATGGTCTCAATGTCAATCAATTTTTGGCTCTGGATGAAGGCATTGGATGCTTCACAGTTTGGATCCAACTTGCAAACCCGCCC